>CM020505.1:16888128-16938128 GCA_009823395.1 Thamnaconus septentrionalis | reverse complement strand
TGCCCCCCTGTGAATTAACTCCCGAGTGCAGCTTCCAAAACCCGCCGCATCCGCATCGAAGTCCCGGGCCAGAGAGTGCAAACATGAAGTGGACATTTAAAGAGGATCACTCCCTGGGTATGGAGGAGGAAGAAGAGGGATGCTTTAGAAAGTGTCGGTGCAGTGGGATCCGGAGGATGGGCCAGTCAGCTGGGCTTCTTGTTTTGGGGTGGCCTTGAATTTAATTCTTTGTTGCGACAGATGCGCAGCCTTAGGTCGTCTTTAAACTTAAACCTCCGTGTGCTGCGCAACTTCGGCTCGTCACATTGGTGTTTTGGAGTGACATTTTCTGTACTTTGTATCTGATTCAGTCCTTTTGTTAGCGTCTCCGGTCGACGGCGACCTGGTTTGAACCGTGATACGGTGGAGACGGATTAGAGCGCTAGCGGTTAGCATTCCGCTAATGCAGCTGGCGCAGAGAAACACCAAAACAACAACAACAAAAGTTTTGTCTTCCCAATATTCGGACCATCGGTCGGTCTCTGGTGTCGTAAAAACAAAAAAATAATAAACCGTAGCTGAGTATATAACGATGACAACATGACGAGGCGACGAGCAAAGTTACTTTTTGCGTTTGCGCTTACAAACAGCACACAAAACAGCGGATGATGCGGTGGCTGTTTGGCCTTTTATTGTCCCCTAGTTGTTTGTTTATGTCAGCGCCGAGACTACACTTCCCACAACCCCACACACTTCCGGTTTATGTAGCGTATATTTCCTGGTCATGGTTGTACGTAAGACTGCTTAATGCAAAGTCGCAAACATTAGTTGAATCTTCATCTTCGTCGTTTATACACATATTTATTTATTTTTAACTAGTAATTAATTATTTTCTTAATTGTTAATCACAAGTTCTCGTTGGTCCCCCAAATACGAGGTAGATATATTACTTGACTGTGTCATAAGCAAAACTATTTCACGTGTGAAAGTAAATTTGCTGAATTGAAAAGTCTCAGGGACAACATACGGACTTCCCCGGTTTCTCTTCGCCCCCAGATTCCAAAAGCTCAGTACGCAGTATATGTGGTGTTCTTAGTATGTCTGAGGATGCGACAGGAGCAAAGAAGAAGTGAAAGACCAAATAAATTAAGAAGCATGCAGTTTTGTTTTTTTTTTTTTTGTAGAAATGATTCTCCCGGCCAATCACTGCCTCAGAGAAGCACAGTCAGAAAAAAAAATGTTTCCGGCATGTGTGTCATCCTCAACCTTGTTTTCGCTGTCATTTTTGCTAATTTTATTAACCACATTTTAAAAGAAAAATATGACACTGAGAGGTGCTGCTAGTGCTTAAATTTATGAATGAAACACCTGGTTAACATGTGTTGTGTTGGAGCTTGTGCCCGCAACAACTTTGTGCAAATCATACATCGCTACTTTCATCTGTCATCTACCGTAGACAGCCTGAGTGATTGACTCTTTCTGTCTTCCAGAGAATCGGTGCTTGGAGTCGGCCAGGATCTGCACAAAGTACCCTGAGCGCGTCCCGGTGAGTTGTTGTGCTTGTTGATTCATTTTTGGACGTGTGCGTTGCCCTTTTTGGCAAGTGGTGAGATTTTACCTCCCGCTCTGTGTGGCCTATTAGGTGATTGTCGAGAAGGTGCCCGGAGCGAACATCGTGGGCATCGACAAGCGAAAATATCTGGTCCCCGCCGACATCACAGTGGCTCAGTTCCTGATGATCATCAGGAGACGCATCCAGTTGCCGCAGGAGAAGGCCCTTTTCATGATGGTGGGCTCGGTGGTGCCTACATACAGGTGGGTACATGACTCCATCTGGCTCGACAGCCTCAGAGTCCTCACACTGGCTGTCACCTTCCCAACCGTCCTCTCCACTGTGCAGCAAATTTAATGGGGCTGTACAGTGACACACAGCAGTGAAAGTGTGCCATGTCACAATGAGTGCAGAGGAGTTAAATTCATCCTGTGGTACAATCAATGTAAATTCAGTCAGCAGCTGACCGGAGCAAGGATAGTATTATGAGCAATTCTACACTCAGCCAGGAGGGCGGGTGTCTTGGCGCTTTTGTAAGCTGGTGCACACCCGAATAAGTCTGGCTCCCGGGGTTCCCACGGTCATGGAATTTTGTAAAATCACTGAACTTTTTGGAAAAAAAGAGTTGATAGTGCGCCTTACGAACCAGCAGAATTTGTTTGCTGTTCTACTCCAACGTAGGTTAGGCGCTCCTGCGTCGCATGTCTCCAACAGTGCTACATCGCCGTGAACAATGTAGTTTAGTCTAATTTATCACCTATAGATTTGACCTTTTTGTTTGAAGCAATTATTGTACCATATGGCAAAGATTGACGTCTCCATAAATTCAGAATTTCTTGGTTGGCCAAGGAAATTTCATGCAAGGCCATGGAAAAAATCATGGACAAGTTTGGAAATGTTGTTGGTGAAAATGAGTGGGGAATTCTGGAATCCAGGTGTTACCTGCTGTTGATCATGTGGACAAGTGTTTCATTACCATTTTTTGGTCTCCCGCTGCAGCATCACCATGGGAACGATGTATGAACAAGAGAAGGACGAGGACGGCTTCCTGTACGTTGCCTACAGCGGGGAGAACACGTTCGGCCACTAAGGCGTGTGTGCACACACGCACATGCACGCACACACCCTGCTTGGAGGGCGCCACATATGTGAATGATGCTTTGGTTTTAGTTGTTCTAGTTTCTGTGTAGAAAATATTTTATCCTAATAATGTAAAGTACAATAAAGTGACAAATATTTGAAGAAAAAAACAGTTCTGTGTTGGTGTTTAAATTTTAGGGCTTAATTATGAAACAAGTCACTTGTTATAGCAGATGGTCATATTTTTTCCATTTATAAGTAAGTCCAGCAATTTTCTACTTGTGCATCAATTAGAATATTATTGGAGTTGTTCACATGTGTACATTTAATCGATGTGCCAAACTCTGATCATCTGCTTCCCTTCGGACATCTCCACAAACTGGCGGAAATGCACATTTTAATGAACTTTTCTGTGTTTAAGCCTTATTTCGTCTGTATTTGTCATTAGCAATGTGTTTTACAGTGAGTCTGGGTGCAGTCCATGCAAATGATTCCAGTATGTACCTGCTCAGTAAAATGCCTGTGAATGTGTAGACACACCAGGCTACCTGTAAATTCAAAGGAATGGTGTGTAAAATCAGCATGTCCAGAAAAACAAAGCATCTCTAGCAGGTCCTCAACAGCCTCCACTTGACAAACGAGGATGGAAGCGTCTGTAACTTGTGTGTGTGTGAAAAATGTCCTGTGATGGATGGCTGCACACAGATGGCTCTGTGATGCTTCTGCCTACTGACGACATGACGGAAACGGAATCTTTCATACTCAGAAATTGACAGTTTCTCAATGAAGTCATAGAGGCTTTCACTTCTGTTTTTCCTCTGTCCACTTCCTCAGACAGCCTTCTAAGAACAACATGCGTACTTGGTAGTCAACTTAGCAGGAACTGAAGAGAAACTGAGTAAATAATCTGACGTCACTGCGCCTTCTAATGACACCTGGCCTCAGAAAATTCACTTCCGCGTGTCAAACTGTCTTGTGAAATTCATCGATTCATTTTCCTGCTGTTTGGGAAGAAGCGTCAGTGTGCAGAGGGGTCATTGTGCCCACAAGTGATTGCCGGTCACGGTCTCATTTTGCCCCCCCAACAGCCGAATGTCTAAAAGTGTAAGATGAAAAAATTATCAAGGGATTCTGCACATTTTTACTGCGCAATTAAAAAAAAACTGCACCTATGCAATTCAAATGAGATTTGATTTCATCCTTTTATGATGGTAAGTGTCGCCCTCACTTGGATACAAATGACATTGCCTTGAAGAGGGATGATAATGAGGTTTTGAAGCACTTTGATTTCCTGGGAAGTTCTCACAAGTCTTGGATTGAAAGTGGGGCTGGCTTTGCACTGGTACTGGGAGCACAGGAGTGACTGGTGTAATTCACTTTTCCGTATCACGTCCAACATCTTGCAGCAGCAACTATTGGAGCAGCCTGGACCGTTCAGTTAAACCCCTCAAAGATTCTCCAAAAAAAATAAATAAATAGCAGAACTCGCGTGAAGCTGTTGTTCCTTGAAAGACTCTCAGCGGAAAAGCGGTTCTGCATCACTTCCCTGTTCGACGCTCAATTCGGTGGAAACATGGGCACTGTGAACAGGAACTAACCGATCTCAATTTCCAAGAAGATGAAATGGCGGAGGTAAGGAGGAGTATAAAGTCAACTCCGGCTCGGCACTCCAGCACAGTGCAGCTCCACAGACTCCAGACAGAGCCGACCAACCAGAAAGCAGCGGAGACACCATGAGGACCCTGTTCAGCATCGCACTCGTCGCTCTCATCTACTTCATGCATGTCCACTCTGACGGTCAGCCTCAATTCTCTGTGGTGTATTCTTGTGTCGCTCCTCATGTCAGATGTTAAGTGTGTGTCTCTCCATGTGTGTGTGTCCACAGTTCACTCGGCGGTTCACTCTCTGCACCAGGTGTGCTGTCCCGGCTCCACCCGGCATCGCATCAGGGATGAACAGGTGATGAACGTGGCCCACAGCAACTGCAGCCACAAAGCAATCATGTAAGTATCCCGACAAAAGGAACAGACAAAAAAGAAGGATTGAAGGATGAAGGAAGAGGAGTTGTGCCATTCTTTACATCAATTTAAAAACAAATATATTGTTTCATTAATTACAGAAAAAATTTTTTTGCTTTTTTAAGTGAGTACATTTCACCTCTGCTGACAAACCAGCAGTCCTTCTGAAGCAGCTGCACCAGTTTGAGATGTTTTAAAGCTGCGTCATCAGATTGGGATGCAGTCAGTCAATGTCAGCAGTTACACACAGTTTCCCTTCATGTTGTATCTGTTTCTCTCCTCCTACAGAGTCAAGACTGTTTGTAACAAGGACCTCTGTCTGGATGCCGGATGGCCCTGGGCCGTGAACCTGCTGGACAAGTTCAGGAGAGCCACGGCCGACACCAACACAAAGTCACCATTTGGCAGCGGGAAGTGCGGGAAGCCCCAGTGTCCAAGAGGTCGTCGCTGTTAGACCTCACAAACCTCCAACCAATGATCAGACACAAACCTGACACTGTTAGCCAAGAAAACAGAAAGGCGACAGTTATAAAGCTGTGATTTAAGTCTACACTGCTGTTTTAATTTAATGATGAATGTATGTTTTTTTAATGGTTGTACAATGTATAACACCCTTTCCTAAATAAAAAAGGAATGTTTAGTGTGAAGTTTTTGTTTTTGTTTTCTTTTTCATTGTCCTTGAGTCTTTGTTCAATATTCATTGTAATTGTAAAAAAAAGAAAAAGCTTTTATTCAAAGTATGAAATCCATGGGACTGCAGTCGTGGTGTCTCATTTGTCAGTGTCTCTTTATACAATGTGCCAAAGTCAGTTTCTCATTGATGTTTCGCATAGACATCATGACAGATAACAAATAATAGATTTTTCAATTATCCCCGCCCTTAATATGACAATTAGCATGACTTTTTTTTTTTTTTAAGTGATCAATATTCATGTTTTACAAGGCTCCTTTGACACAACTTTACTGTGTCACTTTAGACGTTTCCAAATCATTTGTTTTGCTTGGTCAAATCAAAACTTTTTTTTTTTTTTTGTGATTGTGATAGCCTTTAAAAGTGAGTTTCACACATTGCAACAATAAGGTTAGACATCACTTAGAAGCTTGATTTTTCTCCAACACAGAAAAATGTGACAACACAGTCTGAAAGTGTTGTGCGTGTTTGCAAAAGCTCAAGAACTGAAAGCCCTTCCTGCCTCGTGAATTTGTTAAAAATAGATAACACGCTTCGCTAATAGGCGTCACTTCACAGAATGGCAAACAAATTAACTAAACAAAATAGTTGATCTGGTAAAGGGAAGAAACGTGCTGTCTGTTGTTTATGCTAGGAGGTTCCCTCTTTCTGTCCACTGATGACAAACGATAAACAGCAAACGACCAGTTGTTAAATGTATAAGTCTTTCATAGCCCTTCATAAGTACACTTATTTAAAGTGAGGAAAGCCAAGCTAACAAACTTTTGTTAAAGGTAAAGAAGTTTTATTAACATTATGCATTGTGTACAATAAAACTCAAGGGTCAGACTTGACAGTTTGTCCTGAGCTGCTGCGACTGACTGCAGCAGCTCTGTGGAAAACCACAGCAACACAGGGAAAACATGTGAACTCCACACAAAAAGATTCAGGACAGCCGGCTGGGATTCCACCCCTGGACCTTCTTGCTGTGGAAGTGCAAAACATAAAATAGAAGCTGTTACATTTGCGTGTCAGTAATTCATGATGACGGCTGCCTTCCAGAGAAATGGTCATGTGGTTCAAAAAAAGGACAGAAAAAGACAACTGCAAAAAAAGAGAAAAATTAAGATTTGATTGGAAATTGAAAAATGTGAACAGCATTTTAAAGCCATTTACCCCAACAAAAGGAACAGGCAAAAAAGAAGGATTGAAGGATGAAGGAAGAGAAGTTCTGCCATTTTTTGTGAGAAACACAACTGTGTGCTTATTTTTGGGCTGAAAGTGCCATTATTCAGTATTGTTTCATCACTAGATGCCAAAGTTTTGTGCTGCATGCCCAGCAAAACAACCCGTCTCCCTGCAGGTCGTCAACAGGTAGCAAGCAGCTATTGTTAGCATCGAGCACTGTCCGTTTATGCCTCCACTTATTGAGTTATTGACACAGTATGGGTTGAACGAGGTGACTGATAGGTGTGTGGAGGCAGGGGGGAAGAAGACACTGACTAAACAGGAAGTCACTAGATCTCATGACAGTGTTTATCTTTCCTAAGTCTAATAAGGTGAACGTCACATACGGCTCCTTTAAGGTTCAGGCCACATCACAGGATGTTATTGATAGCAGTCCTAAAGAAATACGAAATCTCATTGTGAACCTATAACACGAGAAGGGCGTGAGAAATGCACTTACTCGTGTCAAACTGTTTTGCTTATTGCATTCATGTATTAAATTTTCTGGAAACAAGTGTCAGTGTGCAGGGGGGTCATTGTGGACAAAAGTGATTGCCGGTCACAATCTGATTCCTCCCCATAAATCACATTCATTATAGTTAAATGTCTGACAGTGTAACATTGAAATGTTATTGAGGGATTATGCACCTTTTTCTTACTGTGCATTTTAAAAAAAACTACTATTATGCAATTCAAATGAGATTTGATTTCATCCTTTTATGATGGTACGTGTCGCCCTCTCTTGGACACAAATGCTATTGCATTCCTTGAAAGAAAAACCTACACAGTGCATCGAAGAAGGATAATAATTACGTTTTGAAGCATTTGATTTCCTGGGAATGTGTTACAAGTCTTGAATTGATAGTGGGGCTGTCACCTAAAACAAGATAAAATTCATTTCTGCCCCGGACTCCAGACAATCAGACTCTGGATTCATGGCATCATAACCGAGTCCTTCTGGCTCCTGGACATCGTCAGTAAGCTGTGGATGGAAGCGTGGCCTGACCCTCATCGTCCAACCTGTTGTCTCCTTCCTTGGACACGGACGAGAGCAGCTCAGACCAGCTCTCCTCCAAGTGGCCCGCCGTCACCGCCGCCGCCCCCTCGTCCCGCTCCTCCCTCCACAGCCGCTCGTACTCCTGCTTGAGCTCCTGGTAGGAGCGGGAGAAGGTGTGGAAGATGGAGGTGGCGGGAAACGCCATGATCAAGATGCCGCTTAGGATGCTGGTCAGCGCCACCATCTGGCCGGCAATGCTGCGCGGCACCATGTCGCCGTAGCCCACGGTGGTCATGGAGATGATGGCCCACCAGTAGGAGGCCGGGATGCTGGCGAACCCGTGGTGTGGCAGCGTGCCGGCCTGCGGCGCCGCTAGCTCGTTCTCGGCCAGGTGGACCAGTGGCGAGAAGAGGGTGACGGCCACGCAGACGAAGAGCAGCAGCAGGCCGAACTCCCTCATGCTGCGCTGCATGGTCAGCCCCAGCGTCTGCAGGCCTAGCGAGTGGCGGGCCAGACGCATCACGTACAGGATGCGCAGGGCGCGCAGCAGCCGCAGGATCAGGCTCAGCTTGTCCAGGTAACCGCGGCCGGCGCCCATGATGACCTCGTCCTGCGCCTCGTCCCGGACGTCCACCACCAAGGACACGTAGTACGGCAGGATGGCGATGGCGTCGATGATATTGAGAGGTCCCCGGGCGAAGGCCAGTTTGCTCGGGGCGTTAGCGAAGCGCAGCAAGAACTCCAGAGTGAACCAGGCCACGCAGATGGACTCCACCACAAACATGCTGTGGCACTTCTTGGAGCACTCGCCCTTCAAAGGACAAAGGAAGTGTCAGAGGTACTGAGTCTTTGTTTTTGTCAGAGAATAATGTGGACATTAATGTTATTTGGTGACATTGTTGGTGTTGGCCCCTAGATGGCAACAGCTTTCTAGCCAGCACAGGAAGTGGGAGGCCATGGGTCACAAGTGAGGTGGGTTCAAGTGAGGTGCCACAGGTTTGTTGTTGGCTAATGAGTGGAAATGGAGCACAGGGGTGAAAGACACGCAGGTTCTAACGTGACGGTCACGTGAAAGTACGTGTCATTTTTGGGAGTATTTGAGTTTTTCTCTTTCTGTTTTGTAATGGATTCCACCACCGATTCGTCCTCATCAATGCGATCAAGTTGCTCTCTGTTATTGACAAGAAGCAACTTCAACAAATGGGACGGATCAAAGGCAAGTTTTGTCTGGACCTTTTTTGATTACTGCTAATGGACACGTGTTGAAACTGCATATAACCCTGAGCTGCAGGTGACTGGTATTTTGTGTTGATAGTCACCACAGAGAGGGTTGCATGAACATGTGCTCCTGAAAGTGCAGTGTGTGAAACTGTGTCTACTACTGGCCAGGTCTTAAATTGCAGCGCTCATTAGCTGACTCTCCCTCTCCCGAGCTTTACCACTGAACTATGTTGACCCTCGGAAGAATGTCATCAGCCACAAGTCTGTTGAGGTCTCCATCCAACTATGAAGTTCCTGCAGATACACCTACACCTACTTTGTCTGCCCAGTTAGTAAAACTTGAAGTCATCACCTCGCAAGACAGACATTATTACAATGTCATGCCATCTGACATTTTTGGACTATCACTCCTGAACTTGGTTGTGATTAACTTTGGAATATCTTTCACCAGAATGGGAATAGTTAGGCATAGCAACTGTAACCATGGGGGGCAGGATTTAGCGGCAATTAGATGAATTGTACCGACAGGGTTATATAATTTATGTCTAATATACACAAAAGATTCCACTGCATTCCAAAGACATTGAAAGATGATTTGTTCTCAGCATTTGGTTCATCTAAGGATGATGCAAGGCTCCACCTTAGTGTTCCCTCTGCCCTGCAATATATGTTTTATCTGTTTCTGTTGATGCAATTAAGCTGCCAGATTAGCAATCAATGGTTCCCTTCGGGCTGAATCGAAACATGCTGTGAATCAGTAAAACCGTTGAGCGTTGACTGTCAATGTATTCTGCCGCCATTGAAAAGCTTTCTTCGTGTACATGACAATTGAATGAAGATTATGTATTGTGAAAGTAAAGTGAGGACCTGTGGGAGGCAAGCTCACACACAGAGAGGATGTTGAAGCCGGCGTCTCTTCAATCAGCCATGTGCTTCGGTCTTACACAACACAAGGTCGAGGGAGAGAAGCTCCCCGAATACACAGAAGAGCCAGTTTTTATACCTGGTTGCAGAACAGAGAAGCTTGGTACCTCTAGCCTTGAGTAGGAGTTCAGTGAAGTCAGAGAGAGAGAGAAAGAGACTCGAGTCTCGAGGCCTGCTTGGCACCTCCTTGCACCGAGGTCGCCAAGGCCAGAAAATAAGCAAGGAATTTTTCCATCAGGACCTAAAAAGGGATTTTTTTTTTTGTTGTTTTTGTTGTCTTTGAGTGATTGAAGACAATGATGGAGCTTTTAATTAAAAGGTTTGATTTCAATTTATCTATTCAGTCATTTGTCTTTTTTCACACATGTGACTTTAATAGGCCAGCACAGCCAAATTGTACAGCCGCCCCTGTCCTTTGATAAAATGACAGCAGAAGGACTGAAGGTGAGGCAGCTTTCATTAGGTCTTAAATCAATACTTTTAATCTAGAGTTGTGTTGCCTTGTTGCCAAGGGAAACACAAGCAGAGAATAACTGAGTGACTTGTAAAAGACGCAGTTGGTCATGGCCAAAAATACAGAGGCCAGCTTGAGTTTCTGACTTGGAAATAATTTCAATAAATTTTTTGGTTTCAGCGTCTTTGGCCAAAACTAAACAAAACTAAATTTTTCCGTAAATGTGGCATGCATTTCAGCGGTGGTGTCAAGTGAATTAAGACTCTTATTTGGTTGTCTTGCGTGACAGTGGCAAATGAGTGAAATGCAGTTGGTGTATTCACAGGCACACTCTAATTAGATTATCAATTAGAAATCAACTCGCATTTGATTGCCAAGACCACCTCAGTTCACCGGCACGCCTGGCAGAGGTTCTGTCTCTGGGCGACCCACCTTGGTGTCTTCATCTCTGAGGTCAGGCATGGTGCTGATGCACAGGCTGATGACGGTGACCAGCACCATGATGACGGAGAGACAGGCAAACAGCTTCCCTGCCCATCCAGACTGGGGGTTCTCCACTATCTCTCGCAGCATCCAGGCCAGCCGGCGGTAGCCCTTCTCGGCCTGAGCGCTGCCTTTCTTCAGCTTCATCTTCTTCTGCCTCCACTCCTCCTCTTTGCGCTCCCGCTCCGCCACCTCCTCCACGCGGGTGATCATGCGGCGACGGCAGCAGCGCTCCATGTGAGCCGGGTCCACACCCCAGTAGTCCAGCTCATCATGCAACGAGACGGCGCACAGCTCCCGGAGGAGGCGCAGTTTGCCCGCCGCCAGGAAGTTGAGGATGACCCTGAATGCTGTCGGGTTCCGGTCGAAGAAGTACTCCCGGCATGTCTCGTCATAGTCGTCGCAGAGGCGCGCAATCTCCTCGGGACTAGTGCAGAAGCGTAGGCGGCCCAGACGACTCTGTGGGAACTGTTCTAAGGTGCTCCACGGGAAAGTGTAGCGGTTCCCGCCCACGTTGACGAGAACCTGCAGGGTGTGATCGACCACGTACGAGGACTTGGAGCCGCGAAGCAGCTGGGCCCGCTGGAAATAGGCACCCTTGACGGTCTCAGTCTCTGGGATCTCGGTGAAGAAGCGGTCGAGGCTGCTGTCGTCACTACTGACAGAGTAGGTGCCGAAGTCGTGGTTGGCATTGCTGATGATGGGCATCGTCCTCAGGAGTTAAGAGCTGCTAGAGACTGGAGGATGGACTTGACGAAGCTGTGAAAATTTAAAAAAAGACATTTGTTTTAAATGTCGGAAGTAGGAGGTACACAATAGCGGGTCGTCAGATTAACGACTGCTATGAGGCCCTATTGGCCTTTTAACACCTTGTTGGTAATCAACACCTATTGTTGAAAATCAACACCTTGCCAATAGTACCATCGGCCTGAGCCCCTCCCACACCTTTGGGTGGTTAAATACCCGGGACTCTCCAACCGTTTTTTAGAACTGAAGAAGCCCCTTGGATGAGAGGCGAAACGTCTTCAAGATCACAAAACAAGTCCAGTTGCCCCAACTCAACCCCCCTAACTCAACCCTTCTACATAAAAAAAAAGACATTCTGACTTTTTTTTCTTTGTTCCCTTGGAAATGAATAATCTTGATTCTGTACTTTATTGAGTACTTTTTTAATGACTTTTTACTTTTACTCCCTAGATTTGTGCATAAATATCTGTACTTTCTGCTGCTTAAATAGGAAAAACATGCTGTTTTCTTTTGTGTTTGAAATATACAAATTCTGTTCATCGTAATTCAATTATTGTATTATAGTTGTTGCTTGACATGGAGCTATTTGACCGACACTCTTGTGTAGTTCAATAGGAAAGTGGATGATATTTTGGAGGGAGATTATTTTGGAGTGCCTTGGCTTTGGGGTCACTGTTAAGTACATTTTCAGTGCGGAGAAAAATAAACATGTTGAAAATAACATTGTTTATTTTTACTAAAAGTGTCAACATCCAATGATTGTCCACTGGTCATGACTATTAATGATTATAATTTGGTTGTGTTGCAGTTAAAAAAGAAAAACAAAATCTCACAACTTTGTGTAGCGTTTGCTTCCCATGTTCAGATGTGTATATCAAATGTACTTGTTTGTCTCTACTCAAAATCAGATTCTGGCAGACAATCACTATTTGGCACGACAGCGGCCCGCTGCTCTGTATGTGTTGCTGTGATCTGGGAGCCTTGATTCACCATCAGCAGCTTACATAACTAGTCGATTCGCAGGGAGAAAACTCTGTACAGCAGCATCCTTTCACTTACAGCACTGGACTTTTGTCGGTCTAATTTAAAACAAACCAAAAAGTGCCTGATCAACGGTGGTTAATTAAACAGTAGCATGAGTAGCACTCGATTGCCCTGAACGCCTTCCCAGCAGCCCTGTGTACATTTCTAAAGGTTTACTAACAACACAGGGACAGGAGAGACGCTGCTGTTGGTGGATGGATGGCAGCGACATGACCCGCACAGCAACTGTTCAATTCACAACAGCAACGAATATGAGTGTTACAAGTCTCTCACAGCAGTGTCAAGGATTATTATTATTATTATTATTATTATTATTATTATTATTATTATTATTATTATTATTATTATTATGTGTTGACTACTTTTAAATACACTTTGATGTTAAAAGTTTCTCTTCCCCTTTCCCCGCAGCGGCAGAGAAACCTGTTGCTGCTCAGTCTCATCCCTCCTGTGTGAGGTGTGATGCGCGAGGTGGCTTTTCTCACCTGTCCGGACTCACTCAGGTGCTCGACGGTCCGCGGCGCCGCTGGCGGCGTCTCTCTGTCAGGTGGCCGTCATTCCGAGACGTCAGAGGGACTGATGCACTTTTACCTCGGCGTGAATGCTCTGGCAAGTCTTTGCGAGCCGCCACGCAGCATTGCCGGCAGCTCCCTGACGGCGGCTCGGAGCTCGGCGCTGTGCGGTGTCGCTGCAGCCTGCAGGAGCGGTCGGAGCCGCTGTCTCCTCCTGAAAGCTGCTGCCGCTGAGCTCTCTCTCTCTCTCTCTCTCTCTCTCTCTCTCTCTCTCTCTCTCTCTCTCTCTCCCTCTGACACACTACAGCAGGAGAGCCCTCCTCCCATTTCTCCTCCTCCTCTTCCTCCTCTTCCTCCTCTTTTTCCTCGTCCTTACTCCCCCTCCCACCTCTCCTCCTCCCATCTCCACCTACACTGTAAAATAAATAAATAAATAAATAAATAAAATAGGAAAGAGAGAAAGAGACAAACAGCGATGCCTCGATGCGTTCAGGATGCCTTGGATAAAAAGAGCAGAGGGACCTCTAACTGTCCCACCGAATTCCCATTTTCATTCCCTAAATGGTGTGAGGCCGAGTTAGAGCTGTTGCTTCACTAGTAAATAATCCCCTTTTGATCCCCAGAAAACAGTGCAGACGGTTTTAGCCCTCTGTTTACAGCCTCCTGGTGTTTTGTTGGACCTTCCAAAATGTTAGGAAGGAGACAAAAGACAGACAGTGTCCTCTGGGAAATTAAAATTCCAGTAGAAGCAAAAATACAAAAACATAAAATACAGAAAAAACAGAATGAGAGGTGAAAGTATAAGTATAAATAGTACAAGTATCAATATACGTATATAGATATAGAGGTGGCCCCTTTGTGACATCAGAGAGGGCTCATTTCTAGAAGTGTTTCAGCGCACACAAGTAGACAGAACAGAATTAAAGGATGGGCTTTCCTCTTTTGCTGGGGAGTGTTAATGTTTGTTACCATGAAATCTGCAAATCTAATTTATGAAACCTTTCCAGTGCAGTGACAGCGACTCTTGTTTCTGCGAACTAGATGCAGCAGCTGTGACGGCCGTGTCCCAGCTCTGGTAGCGTGACCTCAGTAAAACAAATGTTTGATTCCTGCAGAGCGGGATTTATTTCCTGTTTGGATTCTCTCTGAAAGCACACAATCTCACCCACGTCCTTGAGAGGCTGTTTCTTCTGTGTGAGACGCAGTTCACGGCGAGGCCATTCGAGGTTGTTGTTTTTTTCCATCAGAACTTGGTTGGATATGATCATTTTATCATTGTTCCTGCTGTTGTTTCCTTTAGAGATGGTTAAACTACAGCAAAAATACTATTTACTGACTGTGAATCAAGGCATGGTGAGCTGCAAAAGGCGAACAAGTTTGCACCAGTAACATAAAACCTTTTTAGAGCCCATCAGAAAAAGGGCAAACTCTCGCTCATCCATCTTGAAAAAGCTCCAGCCTGAAGTGTTGCAGCTGTCTGTGAGTAGGAAGACATGCAAGCTGGTTGGCTCTCAGGCCTGGTTGATGCGTAGAAGCAACGGCGTCGAATCCAGAATCCAGCTTCATCTTTTGGCCAACCACCACGGGAACCCTTGCCTCGGACCAGGAACCAGGAGCCAGAACCTGCTTCCTTGCTCACAGCGTAGAGCTGCTGCAGCACCACCTACAACAAAACCACCCAAGAATTTACGTTTTTAGTATTTCTGGTGGACAAACGGCACCTGAAGGCCACGTCTTGTTGTCAGACGGCTCAGGGTCACAGTCAAATAATTTCTGTTTGAATAGTCAGATGCGCTCGCCTGCACATTAGGCAGTTTATCGATGCCTGTGGTGACAGGTCGGTCCTTCCTCGCCTCCCCTCGGCCCCTCCCCGGCCCGACCAACCGACATTAATCCAGCTGCTCTGCGACATGATGAGAGTGAATGCTGAATTGTAATAAAGCGACCTCTTGACCTGCCAGGCTGACGACAATCAGGGATTACATGATAATCCCCCAGCAGGTGGGGGTGGGGGGTGGAGGGGTTGCCGAGGCCATGCTGGGATGTGCCAAGCTAACGGGCTTCAATCAAGACTGGAACCTAAGGGTTGACTCCTAAATAAAGGATTAGCCACAGTGGTAATTGGAAGAGCCAGTCTGAGATGTAGATGCTGAGGAGTAGAACAGAGAGTTGCTCTGACTGTGTGTGGTGTCTGACATTGAGCTGCATCATTTCCAAACCATTTTGTTTATCGGACATTTTTCCAAAGAGCCCCGAGCAACTGTTGTCCCTCAGCTGTGGGCCGGTTCTGGTCGAACAGTTCTGGTGGCAGCATGCACTCCATAAGACCTCCAGCAGGGGGCCGTCGTTTACAACCAGGCTCTTCTTCTTCTGTGTGTGTGTGGTTTTTTAGAGAAGCTTCTTTCACTTTTTCCTTCCACCCTTTTTTCAATCCATAATGTGAGCTGACTGGTTAAAGGGAAAAAAAAAACAATTTTAGGTGCTTGTCTGTTGAAGACTGGCAAGATGAATGAGACGGGTTCCAGAGTTGGAAGCTGTGCTGATCCCCAGCGGCTGTGCTCGAAGGAAAACAAGTGGAGCTTGGAATGTTTCAGTTCTCAAAGGAAAGGAAAGTTGCTGATTTAATATATTGCAGATGCCTTTTACGTTACGAAAAAAATGTAATTTCAGCTCACGACATAATGCTTGTTGATTTAAATGTTAAAAGTGTATTGTTTTGAGTAAAAGCAAGGACATACATTAAGGGATTTGTGTTTTCCGCCCTCTCTCTGTTTACAGATCAGTCCGTTCAACATTCGGCATGCATGCTTTTTGGAGCAGCTGGCTGATGAACACCGCCAGCCTTTCATTTCGTTCTGTTTGGAAACCTTAAGCCTCTTTTGTAACTTCATTTCCTGGCGGTGGCGGTGGGGGTGGGGAGGTTACACAGTTGTGTCGGAATCTTTTCTGCAGGAGAAATTAAACCAAACTCCTAGGGAATTTCTCCTCCTTTTTTAATTTGGGCCCCGTCGCCCAGGGGACGTCCCTCGGCTGTGTCACAAATCACCGACTCCTTCCTTCCTCCCTATACAGGAAGCTCCGTGTAGCCAACCATGTAGTGACTCAATAGCCAAATCCAATTAAAACTTTCAGACGCGCCCTTTTTAACGTCATTGCGGTCGCATTATTAAAGCACCATGTTGGCAGGTGGTAATGAATACATGAATGAATAGATATATACATTCATTGACACACATATACAGCACATGCATTTTTGTGCCAATGTTATGCTAGGCTAAGCGTCTTCCCACGTTCAAAAAAATAGTGCTCGGCTCCTCTTGCTTTTTTTCTACCTTTGGGCCAGCGTGAGAGCAATGCATGATGGGATATACTGTTGGGTTAGTGACCTTTGGTTGTACCCTACTTTTAGTGATGCCTTGTGGAATACATTGAGCGAACTATATAGTGAATACCGATGTTCACTCAGGAATCGGGCCTTGCTACAAAAAAAATCTAGTCAGTAGGGGGCGATATTTAAAACACAGCTCCCGGTAAGGCAACTGACAGTTCGCCCTTAACTCATCACAAGCAGTCCGTCAATGAGACCGCCACCCCCCACATCCCAGTCCCAGCCGCATCAGGCCTCAGCCGCTCAGCGGTCTGTCATGAATTCAACCCAACGACTTCACCTCGTTGGAAATTCAGGCCTTGTTCTCGCCCGTCTCCTGTTTCCTGTAATGGAACGAGGGAAGACAGGAAGTCTGCGCAGCGACGGAGGAGGAACCCCTCGGCAGGGAATCAGATTAACGGGGCCAAGTGTCCTCTTACTGCGTTCTGACGTCACTCCCCTGAACGCACCACTCAGTTTACAGTCGTCTGCTTGTTGGATAAGATGAATTCTACTTTCGTGAGCTACGTCATTTTTTTTTTTAGTTTTTTTGGCTTTTGATTTAAACCCAATCTAAATTCACTTGAACTGAAGAATTTCAGCCATGTTATTTTCAACATTTGAATGGCAGATGCTGTTGTCCGGCTGCCAAAACAATCTGGAGGCAGCAGGCTGTGTAGCCGAGCGGCAAACACAGAGAACAAACAGGTGGATCAATGTGCCAAATGTGCATGTTTGCATGTTCTAATTCACATTTTTTTCCAGTGCATCTGCTCATCTCCTCCATGTTTGCCTGTACTTATGATGTTGTTCTTTGTGAGAATTATCATGAACAAGGGAACAATTGGTCCTGAGGAGCTGGTCCAGACCGGCTACCTGGTCTGGACCGGCTCTACATGTGAAGTCAGGGAAAACTTTGTTATGGCATGGCAATAAAGTTAAACAGAATTGAAAGCTAAAAGTATTTTTTTTAAAATTGCTCATGCTAATTGTGCAAAGCTGGTTGCACCTTGTGTGAGCCTGTGTTTTCATTGACATCGGCAGTCTGACATCTGCTGACATCCACAAAAGTAGTGCACTTCACGGCACTTTGTTGGCCGAGTGAAGTCAAACAAAACCATGAAATGTATTGAGGTTTTAAATGGAAGACAGACGGCATAAAAATTGTTGTTGAAGAAGCAACAATGCAATAAAACAAGCCAGGGGAAACAAGGGGCAGTTTTATGCTACGTGGCCACCAGCAGTTAGCTCCAAGCCAATAGGTGCGATGACTATCTGGCATGCAATGTCACGGGTCCAAGTGAGTTGTGAGAGATTGTCATGCAGATATTATGTGAACGACAACCTGTATTGCTGACTGACCAAATGTTGAGGTTCAGTTGCTGTGGAGCTGTCTTTTTTCTTTTTTTTCTTTTTTTCAATTCTTCCATTCTTAAATTTACCTTGAAATTTTGAATTTGACAAATAAAACTGCAAATGCAATTTGAAGTCCTGCCCTCACTCCCTAGTGCTGAATAAACAAAAAGCCACTGCCTAATTAAAGTTCTGAGCGAAAGCGTGTTTAATTAACACCTGATTGTGCTCCACAGCCAGAGGAGATTAAAGTCGAGCGGGTCAATCAGGAGCTGCTGCTGCCAAGGCCGCTGGCATATTGAAGAGCCTGATTGTTATCGGCGACTCTCAGCTGTGGGGCACCAATCTGTAGACCATTTCTTCTTCTCTTTAAATCCACTTAAAGGAAGACAAGCTGCGTCCCTCCCCTCACCAAACACCCTCAATGACTACAGTCGAGCTCTGAAAAGAAAAATCAATGGAGGAAGTTGTTGAGCAGGAAAATCTGCGTGAAGCACAACAAGACAAGGTGAAGAGGCGCTGATTGGAGCTGGGGAAAGAAGAAAAAAAAAGCAAAAGAAAGAGGTCAGAAAAGTGGAGTGGAAACAGTGGAGGAGGAGGAGAATCCAATCATTTCCCTGGAGTTCAACAAATGAGCTGTCCAACTGTGTGTGTGTGTGTGTGTGTGTGTGTGTGTGTGTGTGTGTGTGTGTGTGTGTGTGTGTGTGTGTGTGTGTGCGTGTCTGTGCGCGTGTAAACATTTGCAGGATGGTTTTGCTTTAGGCTCTCAGTTTGTTTATGCAGAAATAACAGCAGTACTCAGTGTTGTTGCCCTCACAACACAACACAACACACACAGACACGCACGCACGAACATTTGTCTTGGTGCACGTTTGTCAGTACAGGTTCTTGTCACGTTTGTTGACTTTGAACTATCGAAGCACTGCTATGTATTCAGGTCTCAACATGATGAAAACGTGGCCCTAACAAATGTATAATTATCAATGGACATGAAATGCAGAAAGTATTGAAATTCACGCTTAAACATTTAATTTTTTTTAATAGTTAACTTTATGTTGGTCAATGTTAAAGTTGCTCCCACTGGAGACACAAATTCAAGATGCAAACACACACTACTGCACAAACACACACACATGTACGTACGCACACTGAACACATCCCAAAGACAGTGGATATGTAATGACGTCACTCTCTGGCAGCTCCGTTGTGGGGATGAAACTGGACTCCAGCGTGTCTCATGTTGGTGCAACGTGAGATCACTGAGCTTCCAGAAATAAAAGCAGGTGGTTTAAGAGAAACATGAGAATTTCAGCGTTTAGAAAATAAAAATAAAGCAAAGCATTCGACTGAAACAACTTCAAAAACTTCATGTTGCCTTTTTCCTCCCTATAAAAAATACAGCAGCAGACTAAAGCTATAAAAAAAATAAAAAATAAAAAAAAGAAGGAGATTTTAAATATGACAAGAAATCACTCTTGCAAAAGACTATTGTGATTTGCACCAGGGGATCCAGATGAAGCTGCCTTTTGGCAGCAGGAGCAGATTTTCATGATGCATATTAAACAGCTCGCCAGCGATGATCTCTGCCGCTCACCCACTTACTCCCTCTTGTGTTCTCTTTCTATTTCTGTTCAGCGGCTCAGGGTCAGGCAGCACTTCAAGATGCAAACGCCACTACCACGCTGCCCTCGCTGGCCAAGTCGGGTGATGGCGGCGGCCGGCGGTCGCTGCGGGCTGCTGTCACTCCAGTATCGTCTGGCGGCGCTCCTGGCCCGTTTCCCTCCTCCGTGCTGCTCGTTCGTCCACTCAGCACCCACACACAGCTCTTTGGCCTCACTTCATGAAGCAGTTCCGAAAATAACTTTACAAGAGCATTTTTAAAAAAAAAGAAAAAAAAAAGAAAAAACCCTTGCAATCATCCGCATCATGTGACCAGGCTGCTCCTCATCTCACTGGTCTCAAAATTAACAAAATTGTTGGAATTTGAACAGCAGCAACGCAGATATCCAGAAACATTTATGTTGTCATTTTTATCTGGATATGTTTTCTGATTCTGATTCTTTAATGACCACGCTGCCAAGCTTGTGGAATTTGTTTTCAGTACAGCTTGGTACTGGTTCCAGCATTTAGACACAATATATTCATACATGCAGACAGAAACACATTCAGACAAACTCAAAGGCCATGCATAACCCCCCTCAATGTTGAGAGTTCAGGATGTTGATTGTAACTGGGATAAAATTGTTTTTGAAGCAGGTTGTTTTGGAGGCAATTTTGTTGACACTGCTGCTGTCTCTGTCCCATTACTCTGGTGTTGCTCAGCAGCTTTAATCTCCTTCTGGACTAATGTGTTTCACACTGCTGTCTGAAGTCTTTGCTGTTTATTGCTATTATTATTTATTCATTTATTTATTTATTTATTTTTACTGTGTTGGCACTCTCGTCTCTTTCGTTAATATACTTTTTGTAAACATAAACAGTCTATTTGCATTGTGTGTAACTAATAGAATTGATTTTCACTGTATTTTAATTGTCATAATCAGATGTTTTGTCATTTAAAATATTATATCAATATTATAATTTGAGATTATTTACTTACAGTTGCAGTTACCCAATTTAACAAAACACAATCCCTTTGTTTGAGGATGATACAAAATGGCGACAGAAAGTCTTTTAGCCTTGTAGAAAGGGAGTTAAAACCTGTGATGGAAGCAGCTGATTCTGTTGACATATCTGTCTCTTAGGACGAGATAATTCACTTTCTGCTTGTTGGGAATATATATGGGTATATATACTGTACAAATATTTATAGACCTCTTGATGACATTGGTCCATTTTACATTAGTTCATTCTGATATTTTGTTAGTTTGTTTTCTTTTTTGTTTGTGTTTAATGCAAAGTTTTCTATTCGTTAAAAATGTGAAATGGCGTCCAGAACGACACTCACGTTAATCGCCGCGCCTCCTCCTGCCACCAGAGGCACGTGACCTTAGAACGGCTTCCGAAACTCTCGCGATATTCGACGTCTATAAAACCATCCGCGGTCGCTTCGTCGGCCTTTCTTTCGCCCTTTTAACGGTGAAGGTGCAACAGTAATCGGTCGTCCCGGCACCGGGTTCATCCGACACCATCACCAACCACGCTGAGCTGAGCTCCACAGCGGCAACATGCCTCCCAAATTCGACCCCAACGAGATTAAAGTTGGTATGTCTTGATCTTGACGTGGCTAACAAAAGCGGTACTTTGTTCACAGCCAACATGGAGGCTCTCTGTGTCGAATGGCGCCGCGTCTGGCGGCCCGGCGACGGCGTAAAGACAACGGTAATAATGGGGCGCAATCGGCGACGAAGACGAGAAAAAAAAATGATGCTTTGAAAGATGCTTTGGATTTATGTCTGACTGGATGAGTGCGTCAGGTTACGGACGGTTTTGGCAGGGTACTGGCTCTGGTGGCCCACGTGGTTGGATGAGCTAGCCGGCTAACAGCAGCTAGCTCGTCCATCGGGATTTTGAATACTTCAGCCTCTGTTCCACTAAAATTAGCGGGATGTCACCATGTTTTTGGACGCGGGACGTCGCGGAAGCGATCGGCATTGAGTCCCGTCTCCACGCACCAAACCCAGCGGGGTGTCACCCCCGCCGGCAAAGCTGCACCCTCTCCGCTTTCCCCGCTGCGTGTCTGCTGACGTCATCGCGCTGAGAATTCAAGAGTTCGGCGGTGACCAGCGTTCTAGCTGTTTGCCACTTTTGGCTGTAGTGGAACTATGACGTCGTAAACGCCAGACTTGAAGCGGCGCGCACCTCCGCGGCTGGTTCCCGCCGTGCAGCGATTGTTTCGGCGTCTGGTCCATTTTGTGCGCGAGCAGCGGGCGAAACAGCCAGAGGACAATGATCAATTGTCGAGCGCTGATGGAACGTGATCGAAAACTTTCACATCAGTACTTGATATACGCCGCGACTGGCGCGACATTTATGATTTAGCGCATGTTGGGCTCAACGTCACCCCGTGCGGCAGGTAAAAAAGGTGGTGTTGTCCCGGGTGTTCCAATTCCATCGCAAGCCGATTGGTGCGGAGCCGATTTTGACCCGGGTCGCTTGCCGGGTTGTTTGACCCGTTTTGTCGCGCAACAGCGCGGCCCGGTGCGGCAGATTCCACCGCCACCAAATGCCGACTATTTGCAACAAAAAAAAACACCACGTTTTTTGGCCAGTGGAATTGGGGCTTAAGTATCACTTTCTTATTTTAAGTCTCTGGTGGGGATGTGAAGGAGTGGTAGAAAAAAGCAACAAAATTAACACGGTCGTGATGATTGAAGTTGGTCACATTGTCTAAACGTTTTCAAATGCTAGTCTTTGCCAGAACAATGTTAAACCTCTCACCATGAAACTATTCAAGATCCTTTGCAGCTCCTGGGTTGAAATGTGTTTTTGAATCCGAATGACATGGGCCAAAGTAAAGAATGCCTTTCATCGTTGGTTGTAATTAGGAGGCAAAAAACACATGACCCTCTTAAAAGATGTTCTTGCTTGTCCTACAGTGTACATGAGGTGCACAGGAGGAGAGGTTGGCGCCACCTCCGCACTGGCCCCCAAGATCGGACCCCTTGGTCTGGTGAGTATGAGAACTGGTCCCTGCACAGCCTCCCGCCACTACGCCTGTCTGTTTAAGTGACTGAGTGTAATCCAGTGGAGGCTCAGAGGAAACCCGGCTTTAGGAAACAGGGCGGCCCAGACAGGTGGGCAGCTCTGTGCCGTAAAGTCTGGAACAAAACCTACAGCAGAGACTCGTACAATTTGTCCTCATGATGCTACGACTCTTGAACAAGTGCCACAGCTGAGGCATGGATTAGGCCAGGTGGCAGAGACACGATGGCACTGCAGGTTGTTGGGCTCTTGATTTTATCATGGCTTTAACAACTGTTGGCGTCTTATTCCTCCACACAGTCACAGGACTTTTATTTAACAAACTTGTATGTATAGTGCTTTTAATGTCATTTTGCACCCAAGGTTCAGTTTGTATTGAAATAAAGCTTTTAAAAAAAATGAGGGGGAGGGCATAAAATATGGGAATGTCAGTATAAATTTGAAAGTTGTCAGATGCTCATGGTGTCACCAAGCCTCGGCTGTCTGTTTGAACCTGAGCTCACCCAAACATCCGTTTCTCTCTCCAGTCTCCCAAGAAAGTTGGTGACGACATCGCCAAGGCCACTGGCGACTGGAAGGGCCTGAGGATCACCGTGAAGCTGACAATCCAGAACAGACAGGCAGCTGTACGCGTCCAAGCGCCTCACGTGGTTTTGACTTCAGGTCTGATCCGAGATGGATGTTGACTCGATGCTGTGATTTCAGATTGAGGTTGTTCCCTCTGCGTCAGCGCTGATCATCAAAGCCCTGAAGGAGCCTCCTCGTGACAGGAAGAAGGTCAAGAACAGTAAGTGGCGTCAAGTGCAAACACTGATTTTGTCCTCTAAATGACGAGGCTAGCAAAGTGGAGCAAAAGTGCCTGAACTTTTCTTTTCATTTCAATGTTCCAGTCAAGCACACCGGCAGCGTGACCTTTGACGAGATTGTGAACATCGCTCGCGCCATGAGGGCTCGCTCCATTGCCAGGGAGCTCTCAGGTGAGAAGATGGTGGGATGACGAGCACAGCCTCCCGCCACTACGCCCGTCTGAGTGTGACAGAGTGTAATCCAGTGGAGGCTTAGAGGAAACCCGGCTTTAGGAAACAGGGCGGCCCAGACACGTGGGCATCTCTGTGCCGTAAAGTCTGGAACACTGTTTAATTCAGACGAATAATGGCTAATTGTGTTCTAAATGTGGAAAATGTTACTGAGCTGAGTTAAGCCTGGTTCTTTTGTCTCCTTCAGGAACCATCAAGGAGATCCTGGGAACTGCCCAGTCTGTTGGCTGCATGATCGATGGACGGCCCCCTCATGATGTCATTGATGACATCAACAGTGGCAAAGTGGAGTGTCCTTCGGAGTGAACAAATGTACATAAATAAAGATGTTCACAAATACAAAAGCTGGTGTTGAGCTTGAGTGATTTTTTTTTTTTTTTTTAGTTTCTGAAAGTGTCACAGGATATCTATAAAAGTAACTTCCTGAGATTTATAGACTCTTGAAGATCTTTTAAAGAGTGAGGGAAGGCTTGGGAAAACTTGCATCCGTCACCTTGGTAGGGAAGCTTCACATAACTGACCGTCCCTGTGAATCCCTTTCTAGCAAGTAGAAGGCAGGGCTAGTCTATTCTGGACAGTGTGACCTAACAGAAAATAGTTGGAATCTGTGATATTTTGAAATACAGTTGAAGTGAAGGATGACATGCAAATGTGCCTTGAAATGACACAGAAAAGGCAAACGGAACAGTAGTCAGGATTCAAACTTGACTTTCAGGGACCCAAATACATCTGACTGGTTTGAAAATAGTTCACAACTCAATACTTTTTGATATTTTAATACAAACAATTGCAAAAGAAATGTGAAGCACTATTTTTACAAAAATACAGACAGTTAAAAATGCTCTTTCCTCTTCTTGCTCTGATTCCAGTAACTGTTTCTTTACAGTAATCCACAGGCTTCCAATTTTCTGACAAGTCAAATTCCTACACACTAAAATTGGAATCAAAAAGTTTTCTCACACCATGTTGTGATCTGAGGACCATTCAATTTGCAAAAAAAAAAAATCATTCAATCAAAGTTGCATAATGGCAGGTTGGTTTTCATCAAAATGTTTTCAACAAGATGTCCCATTCACTAGAAAACTTTATTTACTAAACTGGATTTATTCACGAGAGATTTATGGTAAAATCCTGTTGAGCAAATTTCATTGTGCTTCTCTTGTGGTCAAGATGCAAAAACATGGCAACTCATCCAGAATGTCCCCTCAACGCTCAGCAGCTGGCTGTAAACAGTGATGGAGCCTCTGATGGAACAGAGTCCCTGTGAACGTGTCATCAGTTCTCCACCTCGTCCTCTTCCACGTCGTTCTCAGCCTCTGGCTCCTCCTCCATGCGCTCCTCCTCCTCCTCTTCCTCCTCTCTGCTCTTATCGTTCTCAGCGCTGCCAATTTTTTTCTCTTTATCTTTGCGTTTCTGCTCGGATACCTCCTTCTTCCCTTTTTGGCCCTTCTTGTACACTGCCAAGTAATACAAAACCACATTTACTTAGGCAATATTTTCATTCAGATTTAAGGAAGTCTACATTTTATCTAAACAAGTTTAGTTTTGAAAGTCATGTTAATGTATCCAATAGGGTTAAATAATCTACTGACCATCCAAAGCTTCTTTCAGAGGCTCCAGGAATTGTTCAAACTCCATCTCTTCCATTGCTGCCAGGACATCTCCTGCGTTCAGAGTTTTCCTTTTGGCTTTCATTGCAAAGTTATTTGCACTGCAGGAAAAAAAACAGTTTTTTTTAAGAGTGGTCAAATTGAGTGGCTGACTCAGATAACGATGTGCCATTTAGTTTTTGTTTTTATTGAATCAAGGTCTTAATTCTTACCAGGAAGTTGCATACAGCACAAACACGCTAGCGGCCTGGGAGATGGCTCTGCGGGCTTCCTTTGACACATTCACCCCGTCTGGGAGCTGTCAGGAAAACAAACAGTGTTAGTACCTCTGTAGCCTTTTTGTTTCAGCAACAGTGGGTTGACCAAGGTGATGGAGGGCTTAATGGCACTTATAGTGAAGTAACATGTTTTAAGCACAAAACAATTGCCTTGGTTTTGGAATGGCCACGATTGCTGTCGTGTTTGGTTAGTTCATACGTTTTTGTTAAGAGACTGCTTCTACTTCCAGCATTAAACTTTACTTAACCAAAACCGGTCAAATATATATATATATTTTTTTTTAACAGCTTTAAATTCCTAGGTCAAAACTATTTAATGGCGTTCCATCTCAGTAAGTTTTTCCAAATTTTCCCACTGTGCAGAATAATGGCCTGGTGCTACTACAGAGGCGTGACTTACTTCTGACAATGTGTTTTAAGGTATGAACAACTATTCGGTTCCTTTTCTTCCCCCCCGTTTAAACTTAGTCTAAACTTTAATAAGTAAATAAATCATCTTCCAAAGCGTCGTCACGACAACCTTATCTCGCGATACTTGGGCGCAATAGCCTTAGCCCCTTCAATAGCTCGTAGTAAGTATGTAGACCAATTAAACAAACAGATAACACCAACAAGTTAAAAAGCTGGTGAAACACACATAATTGTGCGCCATTATGTTTTATTCTATGTTAAGTTAGAAAAATCGGAAATTCTATCTACCATTGTACAATACAGTATTTTTAAGGATGTTCCAGCCCCCGTAATTCAAACTTTCAGTACTCACCGCCTCTTTAATAATGCGAGTGATAACCGCATTGGGCAAGTTCAGGTCTTCCGGTCTCTCTGCCATCGTCAACCGCCGCTCACCGACTCCCGACCGCGGGGTAAACGCTTCGGAGCACCCGCGAACGCCTGGAGGAGCACGGGGTGGTGCTAGTCCGCTGTTAGCGTCGGCTTTGCACCGCGGGAGCAGCTAGCCGAGGTTTCCCGCTGCCGGCGCTAGATGTTGCGCTACAATACTGTCTGTTGGGTCTAATCGATGTAGTTGTGCGCCGGTCGATAAGCGACCGAATCTTCCAGAAGCGTGGTCGCGTTACGTTTCCCCCCCACAAGAACTATTTGTTTTGGGACGTTTCCCGCGATGAGTCCAAGCACGAGCCCTCCTCTGTCAACTTTCAACTCTGACCCCAGACGTCGACGTGACGTCACGGTAACTAAGCGTGAACCAATATATGGCGGTGCGCCGCCTGTTTTCCAGTGGCCACTCGAGGTACTGCAGCAAAAACAACAACAACAAAAAAATCCCATTGGGCCCTGAAAGCATTTTCCTATCGACCACAATATAAAAAGAAATGCCTCTAAAAGTGTCGTGGAGTATTCTTCTGTCAAAAAAATGTAAAGGCCAGAAACTCACCAGAAAATAGTTTATTCCCAGTGTGACATCATAGCATTGTACGTGCTGCTGTGTCTCGGCTCGTTCGGTTTGGCTGCGTCCTGATGTATCATGGGAGTTACAGTGGCATGGTGTAAAGTGTGCATGCTCTATACACCCTCTAACTCTTGAAGTCAAAAACTTTTTTAGCGTATGTGCTGGGAGAGCAACTACCCTCAAATGAATGGGCCACTATATTGGAGTCAGGGGGCCTGCTGTGGCCGCATTGTAACTGGGCACCAACTCAGCGTGGGTGGAGTCGTCATGGCAAGTTGGGCCCAAAGTCCTCTGACTGTAGTTATGCCCTCCATGTTCCCAGACTCATATGTTCTACTTTTTTGTTTTTGTTGATTATTTTTTGACAATAAGCTTCAGTAAGGCCCAGAGTTCTTTGGTAATTACCGTTGACTCCTATCAAAACAATTGTCTCTGTCGTGTCTGCGGACAATGAGAGAAGAATGGAATATGAAAGAATAATAAATTAGTGAGTCAAATGTGATTTTTCTGAGGCGCATTTGTCTGGAGTGTGATGAATATCCAAATTAGGTGGACGTCCAGCTTGGCTGCACTTTGATCACAGAGCAGGGCAAAGGAGGTCAGGGTCTGCTGGCGGAACAGGTATGCCGGTCGTGTCCATGGTGGATGGCCTCATGACATATGTGGGAGGAGAAGCTGCCTACACACTGAAGCACTCTGTGGAGAGCTTCCGAGCTGCTGATAAAGGCAGATTTCTACAGCCTGCAGTCTGTGGGCAGCGCTCCAGGATCCAGTTCTCCTCGATCTGTCCAGTTTTTCACTTCTCACCCTTATCTTTTCCCCAACAGCAAATTCTGAGTGATTGTGGCACTTGCAACCGTTTACATTAACTGAGTTCCAGACAGTCTGCTGCATTGAAATTGTAAATTTTAAACAACAGATGGAACAAAAATAAGTAAAGCCTCAACACTTACATGAATAAATATTGTCTACTGTATATTGGAATCACAATATAATATTTTTGTGGGATGTGTGTGATGACACTAATTTAGAAGAACTACACATCTTCAATTAATATATTGTTATTTAATCTTGAAATCTGATGTTGTATGAAATATGAATTTTCTTCAGCATAAGGGAGTGAGGGCAGGGGGAGAAAAGCATGCAAATGCGAAACATAACGAAAATACAGTCAATTCAAAGATTGCAAGAAAGAATTCAACCTTCAAGATTAGGAAGAAAGACTGATTGATAGCAGTGCACAGTTTTGAAACAACACGACTTCTGTCGTCAGTACAGACCACATAAAGGCCTTCTTATCAACCGGTAGAAACTGGGAGCATAATTTTATGCCTGAGTACATTTCAGATTCATGAAGCATGTCTAACAAGACAATTTAAATGGAGAAATGTGCAGACACAAATAAACGTAGCAGCTGGGTAAGATGTATAAAAAACACGCACCCTGTTCGGTCATTATTTGGCCCCCCACTTCAAGACTTTCCAACATGCAGGTACGTAATATGGCAGAGAGAAACATTTCACGCACCAAACAGACCACCAGAGCAGCTCTAGCCCTCTGACCTTCACACCTCAAATTCTGACTTCAGGTGGTGTCTCTGCCGTCACTGTCAGTTGCAAACTTGCAAAATCTTACTTTTGAGCTCCAATGGAATTTGGGATAACACAACAAAATGTCCTGTGCAGGCAAATTCAGATTGACTTTTCTTCATTTTTCTGATGCTCCATCTGCTAAGAAGCACAACGGGCTTTGACCAATGTTTTTTGTCTCACAATATCTTCTTTCATATATATATACTTTAGGCAGCCCCGCAGCATCTTAGATCCATTGAGAGCTGATTTAATGATTGGACACATTATGGAAATTTCTCGGTAGCAGGTGGGCGTTGCACTGATGTTTATTTTGTTACTGTTCTCTGGACATTATAGAAACAGCAGACCGAAAATGAGGCAAGGGTTTGCATGTGGCTGGAAAATGCGGACAGAAAAGCAGTTAAAAGGACAGTTCACCCGTAATTTATGACAATCTATCTCCATTCTGTGTTCTGCTGTTTATACATCTTTTGAGTACAATGTTTATAGATGCTTGTTTATACAGATATGCCTTGTTTCAGTAGTGGCCCTGTGTGGGACCAGTGCCATCCACACTGGCTGCCTGCACATCCATGTTTCAGCAAAACACATAAATGTTATTTTTTAATAATTAACTTTTATAAGAAAATAAATAAATATTTATATTAAGCACACAATTTATTCAATTGAGTGTTATGATTGTTTGATTTGTCAAGTGATTAAAATTGAAGTTCCAGAACAAGTTGGATGAAGCCTCCGCAAGATATTAGATGCTTTGCGAAGCTCCACCCTTACGTGGTCAGTTTTCAGTGCTATGTTAAGGGGAGAGCTTGCTCCAGTTCCAGTGTTGCCAACTTAGCGACTTTGTCGCTATATTTAGCAAGTTTTTAGACCCTTCTGGCAACTCTTTTTCAAAAAAAGAAAGTCACTCGCAAAACATAAGCTTTGCCTGGAGAAAAAGCACATCAACATCCTCCGTGCCTAAAGCACCCACAGGTGCAAAGCTGCTGCTGGCTTACAATAACCAAACTTCAGAAAACTAAACTGAAGCTAAAACACAAATATATTTAAATAGTAATTATGATTATTATTATTATTATTATAGTATTATTAGTATTATTAGTATTATTAATAATAATAATAATAATAATAATAATAATAATAATAATAATAATAATAAACACTAAAAATTCCAGGTTGAAATGCTGTGAATGTGTGTGAAAGAAGCAGAAATTAAAGTAGCAAGGCATAGAAACAGTAACCATGGGGATGGGACTTAGCAAAAGGTGAATTGTAAGGTGAAATTATAGGTTATAGGTGTTTCTACTCAAAATCTGCAATAGATAGATAGAGAGAACATGGCTGTGCAAGATGGTGACAACCTGCAAGCAAGACACTTCCATATGTATATATGAAGGAACCGTTGTAACCATAGGAGAACAAAACTACTTTTGTCTTACAGTGACTACACTTTCACTCACAAACATATTTATGGGTGATATATTAAGCTTTTGGCAAAAAGCCAGATTTTACACACAGCACCTTTATGTCCTTTCCATTCTGGAAAAATATGGCCCATCCAATTTTGTACTGGCTCGAAATACATTTTTTGCCAGGGCAATTGTCTGCTTTTCGGTGCGGACATAAAGTGAACTGAATAAATATTAAATAATTAAATAATTAAGGAGAAGTACCATTGTGCCAAATCAGCAGCCATTTAAACAACTTGCTGTATCCTATATGTGGAACTATGAGCCAAGAGTTTAAGCCATTGAAGTCTATCAAATCTGCAAAACTGTGGTAAAGGTTTTAGTTGTAATATCCACAGATAAAACCCAAGTTAACAGGTGATTAGTGAACCTGTGTGTGTGTGTGTGTGTGTGTGTGTGTGTGTGTGTGTGTGTGTGTGTGCCCTGTCACTGGAATCCGACAAGCTTAGAAAGGTTTGTTTATGCGGCGCTACTTTTGTGTACATCCGACAATCACTAGCATCAACTAACTTGACGGCATCTCTGCGTCGTCGTCTTTCCAAAACGAAAACAAATTCGAGGACAAAGTTTGCTCCAGGGGCAAACGGCTAGACTTTCACACCGAAACGCTCCGGTGCAGTTTAGACGTTTCAGTCCCGAGAGCCGACACCGTCTGCGTATTTTTCCGGGGGAACTACTTTATGTGGGATGGCTGTGATGCGCCGCCTTTCTCTCCCTGTGGCCTGTTGCGAGGACGCCATCTTGAATTTTAATGTTAATTTTTGAAAAAAAAAAAAAAAAAAAAAGGAAAAAAAAGAAGTGTTTCCTGTGATATTTTCGTTGAGGGTTTCGTGCCAAATTTGTAGTAGTTTGCCGGAGTTGCGTTGATTACTTCGTGGTTTTTCGCCCCCATATAAATTCAATCCGTGATCAATCGGCTTTTGGTTTTGTTTCTGTGCTCGCCAAGGGACATTTAACGCTCCGAACGCGTGAAAATACTCTCGGCTTTACTGCTATCGAAGTGTTTGCTGTTATGATAAACACTGTCACCTGGACCGAGGCACCGTCTGTTGGCACGATCGAATGGGAAGCGTAGGTCGTGTGTACGGCCGTGCTGACGTTTCATTCGAATCTAAATCGCGGATTTATCGTCGGATTCTGGCTAAATGGCTTCCATATCAAACAACTCGAGCTAGCACAGCCTATGCTAGCGAGCGTTAGCGGCTGTGGTCCAATGGTTTGCAGGTAAGTAGCATCACGCAAGCTAGTGACTCACCACCTTCATTGTGCCTGTTATTTTCTTATTGTTGAAAGATGAACATTTCATGTGCATATACGCCGGCATTTTATAGCATTGTGGTAAAACGTAACAAGATAATCGTGCTCACATTGGCTGCTAAGCCTGTTAGCATGCAACTTCACCTCAACTGACTGCTCAGCTAGCACGTTCAGGAAAGCACAGCTAACAAGAATTGTTAAGTGTTTTCAATTTGGACTGCTTAAAATGGTATTAGCCCTTCGGAATGTTATTATCATGCATTAAATTAACCAGAAACACGTGTCATTCGCCAAACATTTGATGCCTTCGTGCATTTGTAGCCGCTTCAAGCGAGTGTTTGTACAATTGCCACCAGTTTAAATATCCAGAACACTGGCACCGGTCCCTTCCTTTTTATCTTGTGAAATGAGACTTTGATGCGAGTGGTTCGCGGCTCACTGGGCCGGTACTGCCACGGCTCGCCGGGAGTTGGCTGTGGCGTTTTGCCGGTGTCTGAGGTTCGTTAGCCGCCTTGCCGGACCCCCTCCCTAGCGTCGGCCGGATCGTGGTTAGCCTCACTTGTGGGTGGAGAGACGACAGTTAGCAAACAATACGAGTCGTAATGACGCCTCTGACACGGTCCTGGCCCTCGCTTTTGGAATGGCCTTCCGGTTTTCCGCTGCACCGCCGTGGGCTTTAGGTTCTGATTGTCGTTGACGTAGCTTACGACAGCTGTGGCTTTTGTGATAAAACTGCAAAGCATCCAATGCATTTGGTACAAACACGGCGGAGCTCCCAAGCGGCGAAGACAACACCCCGCTTGCACAAATACAATTCATAAACGCGTCTGTGTAGTTAGGTAGTGGGACGTAAACCCGACATTCTGTGTGTTTTAAATATCTTACAGAATCCATAGCCATTAATTGTCAGTATTCGTAATGATAACACAGCCGATGGGGTTGTTGTTACACTTGACCGTCAGCCAGGGCGTTACCCGAGGTTAACGCTAGATGGAGTTAGAGGATTCTTTTCAACTGGCATCCCCAGCGCTGTCTTATTCTTCATAACGCAACATTCATCCCCGTCCTCAGTGTCTTTGCTAGAGTTTGACTATCCACACGCACAGAAACACGCACATACAAACAAATGTATACCATGGGTCTCCAAAACTGAACTGTGTGCTTCTGCATCTGTCAATGACTTTTTTTGTTTAAATGAAAATTTGTTTTGGTATTCATGGTATCCGTGATTTTTTTTTTAAAGGTAATAATTAGGAATACACGGGCAATGGTTGATTGTTTTCTATTTCAGTCGGAAGCAGCATTTATCAAAAGTTGCAGTTTGTTAGTTGGTGTTACTGCCTCAGTGAAGATGGGAACACTGCCCTCTTCAGCCTGTTCATAGAAGATAATTGTCTTGGCTGTACACATACTAATATATTGACGGTTGGTTCTCCCTCAGGTTTCCAACTTTAGACCCCAGTCTTACTCACTCAAGAGTGTTTCTTCATCTCGGAGACTAAATGCAACTGGACCAGTGTGCTTGTGGGCATGAAGTGGCTGGGCGAATCCAAGAACATGGTATTAAATGGCAGACGACACGGGAACAAGTTGACCGGGGAGACACCTGTGAGCCAGAGTCAGACTCGCTCTCAGCACTCGCAGAGGGTGTCGCTGCGCCACAACAAGAACCGAAACCGAAGATGTAGCCGCAGTGAGTCCAGCGTGTAGTCAGTTTGTGTTGTGTGTTTGTATGTTGCTTTCTTGTGGGGACGCACAAGCCACATTTTTTCACGACCAATCTGATCCCGATACCTGATTTTTTTTTAACTCTACCAATACCAATAGTCGTCCAGTACCGGAGCTCTGCTTTAGTATTCTTATCATTATTGATTTTACACGAGACTCTAATATAAACTGCTCTCTACAGGCAAGTACACATGTAGAAAGGCAACTTGAGATAAGCATAGGTCAGAAAAGCAAGAAAGCCTGCTAGCTGGCTGCAACCTGGATTGGAAAATTTCCCAGGTTGATCGGAAGTTTTTCTGACCCGTGAATTACGTCAGATCCTGGATTGGATCAGCCCTAGTCCTGGTTGCATGCACTAACGTCTGTCTGCGTTTGCTGGTGCCAGGGTTTAATGCAGCCAATCTGGAGGCAGAGAGACGCTATGTGCCCTCCTCTGGAATGACTGCAAAGGAGTTGTGTGAGAATGACGACCTGACCACCAGCCTCATCCTGGACCCATACCTGGGTTTTCAGACTCACAAAATGAACACCAGGTTGGTATTAAAACGGTTATGCTGTCCATATTGTCCGTACACAATCAGCTTTGTTTTTCTTTATAGTTTACATTTTCTCATTATTCTTGCCTCATTTGACTGTCTCCCACAGGTTTCGTCCAATAAAGGGAAGACAGGAGGAGCTGAAGGAGCTCATAGAGCGTTTCAAGAAACACGACAACTTGGAGAAAGCTTTCAGAGCTTTGGTATCTGGCGACTGGGCCAGGAATCTGTTTCTACACAAGACAAAGGCCCAAGAAAAGCTCTTCAAGCAGCATGTGAGTGGTTTTGTTTTGTTTTCATCGACCCCATTTCTCCTTCTGCCGCATCACATTCCACTGAAAGCCTACCTTCCGTCTGCGCAGGTGTTTGTCTATCTGCGGATGTTTGCCACCGACAGCGGCTTCGAGATTCTCCCCTGCAATCGTTACTCTTCAGAGCAAAATGGAGCTAAAATCGTGGCAACTAAGGAATGGTGAGGACACAGCGCCGCCTATTGTCACTAAATGCATTGGAGCCGTTTCTGGTTTAACTTCTTCCAGGACGTCGTATCTGAACTGCCGAAGCGCAGCACGGAGCAAACCCGTTGCTTTTATGTTGTTGCACAGGAAAAGAAATGACAAGATTGAGTACCTGGTGGGCTGCATCGCCGAGCTGTCCGAAAGCGAAGAGAACATGCTGCTGCGGCACGGAGAGAACGACTTCAGCGTCATGTACTCCACTCGCAAGAATTGCGCGCAGCTCTGGCTCGGGCCGGCCGCCTTCATCAATCACGGTACCAGTCGGCGATTTCTACAACGGCACTCGACCGACTGTCACGAGTTTCAATTGGTTTTAATTTTACTGACTTCATTTTTATCACACATTTGGTTTCAGATTGTCGACCAAACTGCAAGGTAGGTCTCTTAGAAAGAGAAAAACACCCCACTTAGTGTTTAGAGTGGAAGACGAGCAAGTAAGCGCGTTTGTTGTGTGTGTAGTTTGTGTCGACAGGACGAGATACGGCGTGTGTGAAGGTGCTGAGGGACATTGAACCCGGGGAAGAAATCTCCTGCTACTACGGGGACGGCTTCTTCGGGGAAAACAATGAGTTTTGTGAATGCTACACATGCGAACGGTAGGGTGCACACGCCGGACAGCCGCACCAATGAAAGACACGAGATCCCGCGCTGTGTTTCTGAAGTTTGTCTTGTTTTTTTGTGTTCCGAATGTGCAGACGAGGCACCGGCGCGTTCAAATCCAAGGCCGGACTCCCGGCCGAGGTGCCGGTGATCAACAGCAAGTACGGGTTACGTGAGACGGACAAGCGTCTCAACAGGTTAAAGAAGATGGGCGAAGGGAACCGGGGCTCTGACAGCCACTCAGTAGGCTCCCACACCGACGTCGACTCTCAGGAAATGCCAAAAACACATCAATGTAAGAGTCCTTCTAATATCCAGCCGTGTGTCACAAACGCTGCAGGAGTCACCGACGTTTTTCACCCAGCTGTGCAGACGTGCAGAGGCTCAAACAGGGTGTTTCCCAGTCTAGTATCTGAGCTGCCAGGATGCAAAGTGGCGCTGCTCACCTGGTGCAAACACTGACGAAAGTCCCCCATTTTGGGTTGCTTCCACATTATGCGGCCCATAGAGCACTCGTCGTTTCTAGGGATGTCCCGAACACATTTCTTCTGGTCCCAATCCGATCCTGATTTTTATTTTATTTTTTTTCCCCGATAGGATCTTTTTTCTTACCTTGAATAAACTGAATCCATTGGATTCAGACTTTTCCTTTGGTGCAGTGCAAAATAAATGGGATTGTTCGCATCAATGATCAATCCATGCTTTGCTTTTAGTCACCGTTTTATTTTACAAATTGAAGAACAGTGAGCCAACTATATAAAACATAACAATTAAATAAAAAATAATTGCTAACTGCTTATAAAGTAAGTACATTCATTTTTCATTTTTAAAGTGCATTCGGAGCATGGTGATGACTTCACTCTTTACTCAGTAAATACAATGTAGACTTTGTAAAGGTAATGTAAGCCTCATTGAATCAGTAACTTAAGTTACAGTGAACAACTGATACAAAATAAACTTGTAAATATGTAGTAGCTAAAGTTAAACACTCACTAAAAAAAAAGACTAGAGCCATATATAAATAAAATAGAAAAATATTATTATTCAAATGTAACTTTATCAAGTAAGCACAGTCATTTTCAAGGTGTGTTCAGAGCCTGGTGATGACTGCACTCTTTGCTCAGTAAATAAAATTAATCAGTAACTTCAGTTACAGCAAACCACCAAAGCAAAATAAACTTAAATCAGTGTAGCAGCTCACGGCTAACACAGCTAACTCGCCACACGGCCGACATAGTTGTTTTGTTTACAAATGTGGAGACGTGCGGCCGGGCAGAAACCTTTGATCTCAAGACGTCATGTCCGTTCGGAGCAAGGCAGTGATGTCCAGTAGAGGGCAGCAATGCACCTCTTATTTGCACATTGCGAACTATAAATCTATAACATTATTGATATGTTTCAAGATCGGATCTGTGATTTTGAACGCAGATCGGCCGATCACCGATCTCATAAAATATGCTAAATTGGCATGCCGGTCCGTTTCAAATGATCGGATAGGGACATCCTCTAGTCGTTGAGTCGTTGCCCATTTTTGCATTGCGGCCTATGGGGGGAAAATGCTTCTTTCTTTTATTTTTTGAGCCACGTGGGATTTTTGGCTGCAGTCCATCAAGTGGCCACTAGAAAAAGATTGCCGCGGAAGTCCGATATCCAGTTCATATCACACATCGATTGTTTAGTATCAGCGCTACCAGTGTAACGGACCGGCAGAGTCACGATGGAGTCTGACAGTTTTCGTAATAAATGACCAGACTTGACTTTTGGATTTGGTTGACAAAGGAAATCCATGATGCACACATGCACACACTATGTCTGTCTGTTACATGTTTTTTTTTTTTGTTTTTTTAAAGTTAAAGGGTTAAAATGTTTTGTTCCGTATGTTTTGGAAAACAGAACTCCGAGTGGTGAACGACGTCACGTCAGGTCGGTGTCTGATTCAGTGCAAAATACTTAACACGCTGCATTTTGCCTCTTTCCAACCAGCTGCCAGAAAAAGAACATCATCGTCATCTGGTCTGAAGTTTAAAAACAGGACTCAATCCAGACAGACTTTGTCACGAGCCCTCTCTACCTCATGTTCCAAACAAGGTCGCGTAAACAATAACAGGGTACCAAAGAGACTAAAATCCCAATCCAAGCCTTCACTAAGTAAAGTCCAGTTGCGGAGTTGCCGGAGGGCGGCGGAGCCCAAGGCCTTGTCCAAGAGTGACGCCTGCCAGCTGGGCCTCAGGGACCCGAAGGCGCCGCCGTACAAGAGCGTCGCCATCAAGAAGGAGAAAGACGGGCGGGAGGCGGGGCAGCCGGCGGCGGGCCAGCGAGGCTGCGTCACGCGGCACGCCGCCCAGGGGAACGGCGGCTCGCTCGCGCGCGCGCCGAGCGCCGACGGCAGCCGCAGTCCCACCTACAGAACTCGCAGGTCCACTCGGACCCTGGTCAAGGCCCAGGAGACGGCGGTCAGCGTCAAGCTGGAGCCCATGGCCGCTGACCATCTGAGCCCCATCCCCGGCAGGACGCTCATCAAGACAGAGCCGGCCAACATGGACGAGTACCTCCGGCCTGCGGGGCGCGCAGCAGCAGCAGCAGCAGCAGCAGCAGCAGCCGCCGCCGGCCCTGGACGCGGGCTACGGCCGGAGGGGCTCGTGCGGCGGCGGAAGCGGCTGCTCGGAGGCGAGCAACGGACGATCAAGCGCGAGGAGTCGTACGGCGAACAGTTCGCGGCGGCGCCGAGCTTCGCCGCCGCCGCCGCCGACTGCGGCAACATGGTGCTGAGCTTCGCCGAGCGACACCGGGACTACGGCGGCAAGGCCCTCCGCAGGGACAAGGTCAAGAGCGGCTGCCGCTCGCAAGACAAGGCCAAGAAGAAGCGACGCATCACGCAGTACGACGCCCAGCTCATCCTGGAGAACAACACGGGGATCCCCAAACTGACGCTCCGCCGGCGGAGGGACAGCAGCAGCAGCAAGGCCGACGGCGGCGGCGACCCCATCGGCTCGTCGGCCGTCAACTCGGCCTCCTCCAGCAAGATCAGCATCAAGTTCAGCAAGGACCACGACAAGGACAACGGCAGCTCGTACATCGCCAAGCTCAACAACGGCTTTTCGCCCGTGGTCCACAGCAACGCCACCAAGCTGAAGATCCAGCTGAAGAGGGAGGACGACGTGCGGCGGGTGGCCCACCCTCGCGCGGACAAGGTGGCCTTCGGCGAGGACGTGGCCGCCGAGCTGGAGGCCAGGAACGGCGGCCACCGCGGCCAGAAGGTCCTGGCGGAGCCTTCCTCCGGCGACGAGGACGACGACGAGGAGGACGAGGAGGAAGAGGAGGAGGAGGACGAAGAGGACGAGGAGGAGGAGGACGACGACGACGAAGACGAGGACGACTACTTTGACAACGAGTTTGAGGACGACTTCATTCCACTTCCGCCAGCGAAGCGCCTGCGACTCATCGTGGGCAAAGACTCCATAGACATCGATATCTCCTCCAGGAGGAGGGAGGACCAGTCGCTGAGGCTCAACGCATGAGCGGAGGAACTCATCGCTCCCACTTCCTGTAAATAAAGACGACTCGCTGATCAACTGTCCTGTTGATGTAATAGAAATTAAAAAAAAAAAAAAAAAAAAAAAAACAACTCACACAACACAAAAGAACGAAAATGGCAGAAATGAAGAATGTGGGTGAACCTGACTTGAAGGCGCTGTTGACCTAAAACAAACCTCTGTTTTTCACTTCATCCTCACTACTAAAATTTGTATGACAGTTTTGTAGTTTCTCCGTCACACTTTGCACACCATGACAAGATGACAAAATGCAAGAATTGATCAGCCCGATTTTATTGGAATTGTTTTTTTTTTTTTTTTTTTTTTGCTTCCCTTTTTTTTTTTTTTTAAATGTTTATGCAGCTGCAGAGCATGAGTTTTGTTCTAGATTCAACTCTCCCTGAGAGCGGATGCACTTGTCACCTCCAGAACGGACATGGATCTTGTAGAAAATGTACAGTCTGCTGACTCTCCAGGCCATCTCATGGGCAGGATTTCATTCTTGAGTTTTGCTTTTTAAATGTATTTTTTTCGTTGTTGTTGTTTTCTGTTTTTTTTCTCCCTGCCTGTTGCAGTTTGCCTCGGTCGATCCAGCGGCTTCGCAACTGCCGTCGCCGCATTTTCGTTCGGGTGCCATGTTGTCATTATCGCAGGAGTTTTTACATGCAACTTCAGTCACGCATTGAACGGCAGCTCAGGGTGAGGAGTTGGTCCAATTTTTTTTTTTATATATATATATATATATATTTATTATTATTATATATATTTTTTTTTACATTTTTCTGTGTCTGAGGCAAATTAAAGGAAATTCCAATTTTGACTCATTCCAGAAGTTGCATTGTCAGTTGACCCTAAATCTTACTGCAACAGTGAACATACTGTCTCTTGCTTTTTATTTCTCACTCTCACACGTTCAAAAAAAAAAAAAAAAAAAAAAAATTCATTGAAAGGATATAGATCCAGCCCAACAGGGTTGCTGAACAGGATGTGGTGGAGTTTAAGCTCCGCCACAATTAGAAACACACTGTGTTTTGTCTCGTTTGTGGAGTTGTTTTGAAGAGAAAGCCAAGCGGTGCATTGAGAGCTGCTGCGTAATGGCGACATGGCACAAAGCTAACTGCTCGTTTCACCCGGGACGCGGCCGAGAGCGCAAAACGCAGCGTCACCACCAGGGGGCAGCCTGGAGCTCGTGTACAGAAGTTTTGACAGGAAGTTGCTTCCTGAGTGTAGAATCATGTCTGACTTTTTCAACGGTGCTATGTTTCTTTCTTCACTGTGTGCGTGCCTGCGTGCGTGCGTGTCAAGAGGCCCGACTTGTGTGAAGACGTACTTTGATTTGTCGCTTTGTCTCCGTCTCTCACAGACACGCACGCACGCACGCACGCACGCATGCACTTCCAGTCCACTTTCACTTAAGTCTATCCAACAGCATTAGGTGCCTTAACAAATGAGCTTTTGGACACATTTAGACCAAAATGTGTTTGACGACTAATCATCGGAAAGTGAAAACGCTAAAGCCATCAGCCCTTCCACACCCACCCTCCACCCACTCTGAAAAAAACAAATAAAGTAAAATAATAAAAAAAAAAACAATAAAAAAAAAAAAAATCACCGCCCAGTAGGTTTTTAGTTTTCCTCCTGTGTGTGGCGGGCGGAGGTGAACGGACGGTCTGCAGGCAGGTGAGCCGGGACTTCTTCACCGTTGCTCGCCCGCCCGGCTCTGTGTTGATATGTACTGTTGACATCACCAGCAGCCCTGTGGGACGTCTCTCCATCCTGCACTGTCCAGTGTTCCAGGTGTGCCGTCTGTCCGTCTGTGTGCTCTGTGTCCAGTAGACAGCTGATCCACATCCGCACTTCATTGGAGAAGGTGTATAAAACTAAAGAAACAAAAAAGAAAGGAAGAAAGAAAAGGGCGAAAAGTAATGTGAATAGCTTGCGGACATTTTAGCCTGGGTAGTGGGGATCGTGTAAAGAGAATTAAAGATGGACATTGTGTATATTGTCCGATATGTAAATCGTGAACACATCTTGTACTTATTTAACAGTTTTGAATACTTGAAAACTATATAAAGTTTCTTTGTGACTCTTGTTTGTGGAGACTTTGTTCAATCTCGCAGTCACTTTGTGCTGCAGAGGAGACGCCTGTCGTCCCGCCGCAACTGCACCTCCTACAGGGTCCCACGGGAAAGGTTTTTCCTGTGATTTCATTCAAAAAGTTGAGCTTTTACTCACCGAGCATACTGTTGTGAGGCTTCGCACCTCGCCTTGAGCTCATGAATATGCAAATTCCTGTTCCTCAAAGTATTAGAATGTTGTCTCGTCTGTTGAAAAGTGTTTGAGGAGAGGAGGCCCTTTCAGACTGTCGCCGTCGCTGCAGGCCAATCAGTCTTTCCCTGCTTGTGGAGCCACTTGGTGAAAGCTCAAGGCTTCCTATTGGTGGTGTTGGTGAGTGTGGTGAGGGATCCAGTTGTGATCAAACTGACCACACTGCAGCGTCAACTCTAGCAGACGTCGCTTACAAACAGGCAGTGGCTGTAGGCACAGCTGAAAGCCTGGCTGTGGCTCCGCCTCTCTCTCCCCCCAGTGCAAGCCGATTGGTCCGGTCGTACTGTGACCGGCTGACGATGATTCAGAATCCAGAACAAGTCGGACTTCTAGGTGCATCAAAGTGCCACTCACAGGCCAAAACTGCCCCCAGCTGAAACGCTGGCAAGCTGAGAAGTGAAAGTTGTGAGTTGCGATCCGACTCAAACACCATAGAAAAGCCGCATAAAGTAGCCATGGTGCCAGCCTGTCTGACAGACCAAGAGGCCTTCGGTCAGAACAAATCTGCCTTCCCGACAGGTTGCGAGTCCTGTAGAACCAGACCAGGGTGGCCGGGCTACGACGTCATGGCATGGAGAGAAGAAATGCCGATTGTGAGTCAGAGCTCGCGCAGTGTCGCGACCCCCCCACCGCCGACTGTTCTTAACAGCATCCTCGGTCCACAGGCAGAGCGAGTCTGACAGACGTCTCTGTTGAGTCGCAGCACGAGACAATCGCACAGCTCGGACGACGTGGTGACGGACGAGGCTCTGAATGACGCCATGGCTCCACGGGCCGAGATGAGTGTGTGCTGGGCCGTGTGGAGCGAGCATTGTGTCGCCCTGCCTGACCTCATCAGTCAGCACGCAGCTGCTGCCGCAGGCCGCCGTCCACACACACGTTACACACTGAGCCGCTCCCAGTGTGTTGGCGAGCACAGATTTCGGCATGACGATGCCTGTCACCCGGCAGCATCAGCATCGTCACTGTGGGAATTAGGGATGTTAACAATTGATTATTGATTAAGAACTTAATTGATTAAATTACACTGGGTTTTTTTTTTTTATTGAATGGCATTGTGGATACCTGTACACCTACAACAAGTTACTTTTAAACAACTTTAAAAAAAAAAAAAATTGAAATGTGACCCATTAAATGCGGGTTCTGTTCAGGTCACAGAACACTGGACCAGCTCCGCACTCTCCGCTGGGTCTTTTTTTTTTTTTTTTCGTCTACAGTAACTACTTTTACTCCAAACTTTCTCTCCAAAGAACAAATCCACCTTCAGTATAACAATCCATCCATCCATCCTCCTGCACTCAGGGTTGTGGGGGTCTGCTGGAGCCTCTCCCAGCTGTCATAGGGCGAAGGCAGGGCAACACCCTCGCAAGTGGCCAGCTCATTGCAGGGTCACATAGACACAAACAAACATATATTCACCTCGCATGCATGTTTTTGGAGTGTGGAAGGAATCCGGAGAACGCGGAGAGAACCCACACAGACACAGGGAGAACATGCAAACTCCACACAGAAAGGCCCCAGGCCCGAGCCCCGGAATCGAATAGTCATCATCATAACATTCTTATCAGGACTCTATAGATCAGGACTTTAAAACATGTTTTAACTGCTTGACTGACTGTTTCTTCTTGACAAGCTGCTCCCCCTGTAACTCTGTACAGCTGATGGAGCGCCAAGAACATCTTCTTCTGTCTGTTCACCTATCATACTAAGCTTATGGCATGGAAGTAATGCATATTTTGTGTTAGTTTGTTTGCCCCCATTTATATCTCCGTCACAAAACGTTGAAGAGGCTCAACAAAGACCACTCAAAAATGAGAATATCACAGTATTTCCTCCCCGGAAATGCCGTTGCAGAGGGTGTCAGTGTCCCGCCGCCCTCTGGGTGGCGCAGCGGGCTCTGCGCGGACGGCATTGGTGTTCAATCGTAGCAGTGTGTTTTTCATATCTGCCACACGGTGGCACTCTTTGCCCTCACCCTTCCCCCGGACTGAGGCGACTTGAGCCAAGTGTCCCTCACTTGTGTTCGGCTTCGCTTCGCATCAGTTCGCTTCGCTCGCCTTCTCCGCTTTGTTCAGCCAGTCAGCCAGCCAGTCAGTCGGCCAGTCAGTCAGTTAGGCAGTTAGGCAGTAGCAGTGAACAGCAACACTCCTCTACCTCCTCCGCTGACTCCGGGAAAAACAAAGGTAAGTGAAAGACAAGTCGTGCTGTTCAGGCGGCGTGTTCGCCTCGAGCTTCGGGAAGTTTCTGGCGGTTTTAGTTGGAAAGACTGGAGGCTTGACGAGGAGAACCGGAGCCGGTGGTGAAACTCAGTTGGTGAATCAGAACCGCAAGGACCCCGGAGTGCTTGTAGCAGTCAGGGAAACTTAGCTGACTTTTTAATTCAATGTTAACAAAATGACTGAAACGTTCCGTTTGGTGAGAACAGGCGTCGCGCGCGCGTGTGCGTGCGTGTGTGTTTGTGTGTCGCAGACTTTGATCTTATGATCACGGAACGGCCCGACATCATTTCCACTTCGTTGTTTTCGCTTTCTGTCCTCTTTGAAATGTTTCCATGATGGCTCGTGGCTGTGATCACAACTGCGCCGCCGCCTCCTCCTCCTCGTGGCTGTTGTCGCTGTTGTTCAATGTTGTTGTTGATGTTGCTTTAGTTTTATCACGACCACACCGGAGGGTCCAAGAAAATGTCCTAAACGAGCCGCGTTCCTGTTGTGTGAGATTGTCGGACACGTCGGCAAATCGGTTGTAATTCAGTGTGTGGATGGCCTCTGCTTTGGGTCAGGGGCTCTCAAACAGCCAGTGACGGAAGGTCCACTCAAACTCACACACACTTCTGTACTTTGCACAGGCAGGTCTGAATAAGCTATTCAAAAGCTCTTTTTTTTTTCTTTTTCTTTTTTTTGATAAAAGAAAGAAAAAAACATGTTTCAACACTTCATATGCTCCCTGTTAAAGAAATCTCTGAGGACCGGTATTCTGCTACGTATTATGGAAAGAAGGATGCTGACCACGGCAGTCACGTTACATCTTTCTTTGTTGCCTTATCTGTCTGTTTTCTCCTTTTCTGTCTGCCTTTTTCGCACCAACATATTGCTGTATCAATATGTTGTGTGAAACTGAGGAACGCCATGAAGAAAATTGACATTAGCATGAATTTATTGTATTTTAACATCAATTCCTTCCTCTGGCCCGTTGTGGCGGATTATGTCTCGGTCCAAAAATTTCTAGCTATTGTAGTCTTTCGTTTTCTGTAAAAATGCTGAGGAGCGGCACTCCGATTTGTTTGCTGTGGCAGCTAATTGCGCTCGCATTGGACTGTCCAAAAATAAGGTTTTGTGAAATGACATACACACCTACAAACCCATTGATGCCAACGCACAATTTGAAATGTCAAGATGTCCATACTCTTCGCCAGCTAGCCTCGTTCCTCTTTTAGAGATGCTGACCATGAACACACAGCTTGATACCCATGCACATCAAAACATCCTCAATTCTGTATTAATTTTAATGAAATTTGTTTTGTCCTAAACCTTGAAATTTGAACGCTGAAGAGGTCACTGATAGGAGTCAAACTCTGTCTGTTACAAATTTAATCAGAAACTGGGGATATGCGTGATCTCGACATGTGGTTTTTGTTTATGTAGTGTAGGTGTAGACGTAGCTACTAGCTAGCTGTCAAAAATGTTTTTGGTGGGAAGACGTCTGTCAATGTAGACATTTTTTGAAAGCACATAAGGAGACGTAGGCTAACCGTGGGAGTTGATGGTAAATGGAGGCAGATGTTAGCAAGATGTTCAGCAGCTGTTCTTAGCTCACATTTTAAAGTGGTTGCTGCTGTAAATTAATTAAAGTTTCAGCAAAAATGCATTTCTCATACTGGTGTTTTGTTAGTGTACGTCCTCGTCCTAGGTTTGGTGATGATGTAGGAACTGACTGACTGCTCAGCTGTCGACGTTGCGAACTCGGTGGAACTCTGAGCTTTTCAGAAGAACAAACTTCAGACCTCTGAAGTTCTAAATGAGAAAGTTTTGGGATTTGGCGGTGGCTTCGGTTAATAAAAGGAGATGCCAAAACATCTTTAACCAATCTTTGACAGGAAAGAAAAATTAAAGTTGACGCCAAGTGTTTCTAGGCTGGTTTATTGAAGAAAACACCGATCCAGAGTCTGTTCGTGGTACAGTAATCGGTGGGATTCTGAGGTCAAGCTGTTCAAATGTCATCGTTGGTTTGGTTCAAATCAGTTGTCAAAACTACTTTAGAACGGCAAGGAAAATAAGGGGAAAATACTTTTCTCACTTTTTTTGTTCACTTTAATCAGCCCAGATTTCAAACACGGACGTTTGACAGTTTGTGATTTCAGCCCCCACCTCCATCACTAGCTGACCCATATATTAAATTTAAAGTGCGAGAAAGTCGATGCTGTTGCAGTGTTTTGCCGAACGGGTCGACGGGCCGCTCCTCTTTGCCAGCCCTCTGGCCTCTTTTTCCTCCGGGTCGCCGCTGCGCTAAACGAGGACCAGTCTGCGTTGCAGATGGGAATGTGGGTCAGCGGCGAACACGGTGGCATCGCCGCCCGCTCACTACTCCAGCCTCCCCTCCTCCCCGCCAAGCCTTGCAGCTCTTCTGCGGTCTCGGCGTGACCTCAAGTGCCTTCCCGCGGAGCCAAAACGCAGATATGCGTCCTGTCGAGGGGCAGCACGTGGTGCTGGCGCTAGCAGCTGCTAGCAGTTAAGAGTTTTGGATGCAGTCAGAGCAGGAATGTTCTCAGAAAGTTGCCTCCAGGAGCTCTGGACCGGTTTGGCTGTATTCTGGGGTGGAGGGGACGAAGTCCTGACATTCCTCCTGGTACATTCGCCACGCTCGCTCATGGCTACAAAATCGCCAAAAATAAATAAATCAATTAACAAATATCAATAATTGGAGATGCACCACGATAGAAGTGTTATCCCTGGCGTTAGCATTGTGGCGACGACTAGCATACTGGCTGGCCGTACCGGCTGACGGTTCTTGCAGCATGAATGATGAGGTGATATATTTCCTTCTGTATTATAAAGCTGTTGGTGTGCCGGAGGCGTCTTCCCCAGATTGTGTGGAACATTTCAAAGCTTTAATAAATAATTTTCTGACTCTCGCTCGATGGAAGCCCACCCCAACCACCCCAGGTGTTCACAGTTGTGCAGCAAAGACCAGCAGTCCATGTTGAGCAACCGAGTCGCGTCGAACGTCTGCGGAGAGGTGCAGTAAATATCGACTGGTGCCTCGGGCAGAAACTCACCTTGCGAGTCCAGAACCGGTTCACCCAGTCGGGAGTAGTCGGCCTGCAGCCAGCCGACGCCTGTAAGCAACCAAAAAAATAGAACTGCAGTTAGTTGGTGCGTTGTTTTTTTTTTTTCCTCGGGAGGAAGTGAGAGGAAACAAGGTGAAGTGAAAGAGGGGAGAGGTAGCAGGTCAACAACTGTCCGCGTGTCGGGTTTCGTCTCTTTGTTGCTCCAGAGAAAACACAGTGGAATCGGCGTCTCTGTGGATCAGGTGGTGGGAAGAAGTGGGGGCGTTGCCACCCCGCCAAGACGCTTCCCATGACAAACTTTTTAAGCTTCTTATGTGGCAGCAGCAGAGAAACACAGCTCCTGCTGCTGTTTGCTACAGCCGAATTTTGAGTTTTTTTGTGCCCCACGACCCTCCCCTTTTTGTTTGTTTGTTTGTTTTAAAGGTCCAGCATGTAAAATTTGGCTTGATTTATGAATTTCTGTATTGGTAAAAGCTTAACATACTGGCCAAAAATGTAAAAGTGTATGTTCGCCGTGCAATTAAAGTAATTTGGTTTTCCTACTTTTTTAGAATGGTTCTCATACATATATCTATATATTTGTATGTGAATATGATATACTTGCTTCTCGTTAGCTGTCATCTTGCACCGCCATTTTTTAAGGAAGCCCGCCTGACAGTGTCCTAAATATGAAACAGGCTACCTTAAAAATTTTACACACTGGACCTATCAGTGAAGCTCTGCTAAATGTTATGCTAAGCTAAGGGCTGGAGTTCCAGAGACACTTATGTCCTGTTCGAGACACATAGCCCGTCCCCTGTTTGTCTTGATAATTGTCACCAACCTCTGTTGTGAGCATGAACACACAGACGCGGGGTTGATAAATCAGCCGTGACGTCAGCGTCCTCTCGCTGCTCTAGTTGTCTGTCACCACTGCCCTGATGTGGAATTTAGATCTCAGGCCACAAACAGCCACCGAGCTGATCGTGTCGACAGGGCGAGGCCATAGAAGAGTGTTGTTGTTGTTGTTGTCGTCATTGTTGATGTGTATGAGTCAATACTGCACAGGAAACAAAGCAACACTTACAGGTCCATTGTAATATGTGGCTTGATTTATTATTTATATATCGGGAAAAACTTAACATACTGTCCTTAAATACATTAATAAAAGTGTATACTCGCAGTACAATGAAAGTCTTTTGGTTTTCCTACCCCATGCCATAAGAATATATGTCATTATTATAGGGTCTTGCTCCCAGCTAGCTGCCATCTTGCACCGCCACATTTAACTTCAACCTTTTTAACCAACAAAGAAGAAGGTGGACAAGGTATCCATGTTTGTGTAGGCCACCGTATTTCACCGGCAAGCTCGGGAGAGTGAGCGCTGTAATCTAAAATGTTTTCCTCGAAATCTCCAAATATTGCACACTTCACCTCTAAAAGGTGTCACATGCTGCATTTCCATTCCGGAATTGCATCTCGCAGGACATAATTCTCGTAAAATCTCGTCCCGCGAGATTTACAAGAATTATTTCTGCTTTTGTTTGTTTACGTTTGTTTGCTGTCAAGAATGGTTGTTGTATTTTTCTGGTCACATGATCCCCGTACATCACATCCAGTGACACGTAAGTGTTTCCATGACACTTTTGCGACATACCTCTATATTGACACATCTAAAAAACCACCTCATGAGAGCGCCAAAACCTTTGACTGATATTTGAGAGGTTTTTTGAAGTACAGGCCTTTCTGTGACCAGTTTTTTTATTGCGATATTTAGGTTTTGCACAATTATTGGGGTGACGGAACACGCAGCTACTGACACCTGGCAGCAGATTTAGATTCAGCGGGGGGCAATCACTCAAAAAAATTTAGAAGCAGGTTTTCAGATGAATTTCAATTTATAAAAAACAGCAGAAAAAAAAACGCAGATGTTAGATATTTTCCCAAATCTGTCGGAATAATTTCACAGGCATTGTCTGTAGGAGATTTAAAAGGGGGAGGGGCCGTCCTGGAAAAACTTGGAAGAGCCCTCCGCATCTCACAATCAAATGAGATGCCTTCATACAGCGGGTTCTCTGCGGAAAGCCAAAGTATCGCTGCACATTTCGATGAGTCCAGTCAGACAACGGCGACACTTGGACGTAAACGCACTGACTGTTTCCAGGCTGGCGGCAGCTTCCTGTTCCCATTGCTGCTGGAGGAAAGCTGACCGGCAGTGGAACCGAAAGGCAGACTGTTATGCCCCAGCCTAGGGGGCTGCTACAGGCTAGTGGACTGCTTAAAAGAAGAACTCAAGGCACGACCAATAGCATGAACAAACATGGAGCACTGTGACAAACACCAGGTCTTCAACAATCTGCACATGGCCTCCAGTTGAGAGCGAGGAGAAGAACACAGAGACTGATGAGTCGTGATCCTCCTCCTTATATAGTGGCACCAGTCAGTCACTCACCACCTGGATCAGGGGAAGAAGAGGCACACGGGGTCGATTGCGCCACCTAGAGCCCAAGAGGCCACCTTGCAGACAGGAAAACAGAACTGACAAAAATATAAAAATAAAGAATATATAGAATACATGCAAAGACACGAGACTCAAGTTTTTTCTTTTTCAATTTTCTTGATGGATTCTCACGTCACATGACCTCACGTTTAGCTGCTTATGAACACAAAGATGTCGGAAGAGATTAGTGGGGATTATCTGGACGGGAGGCCAGAGTGGCATCCAGCTGAACAAATGAAAGTGAAAGAAGTCCTTTCTTGGGTTGTCGCTGTGCGTGCACGCGCGCACACATCCCGACACACTGACTCAACCAGTTTTATCATCAGATTGACGGGCAGCTGCCGCTCTCATTTCAGACGACGTCTTAACGACAACTGAAATCGCTTCTCCCGTCTGAAAGTTCCAGAACCCTCAGCTTGACGCCAGAAGTCTTTCCTCCAGAGCTGCTCTGCGGGGGGCAACACACAGGCCAGGGGCTGACAGGATTATTGCATTGCAATAACTCAAAATGATTGTGTTTTGAGTCGCATTACGACAGTAGCAGTCGAATGTAACTGACAAACAGCAAAAAACAGGAAACATGGAAACAGATGCCTTCAGTCCCCCTCAAGAAAACAAACAAAAAAAAAAAACCTGACATACTGCAGCAGATTGACCGTCATGAAATGGTCAAATGATGGTTCATTTGACACTATTGATCGAATGGAGGGTCAAATTATCGTATCAATACCATAATTATGGCAACACTGACCGACACCCGACCAAACAGATGAAACTAGAATTAGAAGAAGAGCAAAGAACAGCGAGCGAGACGCCGATTGTTGTTGGGATGAGAGCCACCAAAAACCGGTCTGATCCGGTCCAGTCCGATCTGGTCCAGTCCAGTCTGATCCAGTCTGGCTGAGTCCAGTCCAGTCTGGTCGTCTTTAACTCTGTCTTCAAGATGTTCAAGTGAATCCTGCAGGATCCGGAACAAATTCTTCTCTGGCCTGCCGGAAATGTCTCTGACTGTGTGTGCGTGTGTGTGTGTGCGTGCGTGCGTGCGTGGACTGGGACCCTATGACTCAGATATGACAACCCAGTTTTCAGATCTGGCGTGAAGTGGGTCAGAACTGGTGGCGCTTCTGCTTTGTATCCAAAAATTGATGTTGAAAAAAATGAATCGATGAAATGGTCACCTGAGTGCGGCCGCCACCTCCACGCGCCTCCACTCTGTTTTCAAGGACAGTTTGATCTGCTGCACACAATCATCAAATTCCAACATTTTTGATTTTTTTTTTTTTTTTTTATCGTGATTTTACAGTGGGATTGTTTGTCAGAATCCCAAACGCTGGGACATTCGTCGCGGTTTATTACATATTTGCCTCTCGGTGGGAGTTTTAGCAGGTTTTTTTTGTTTGGTTTGTCGTCGCCTGCCTTCAGTTCTGACAGCGTGATAACCTCCATATGGCTGCCCAGCTGCGGTCGGGCCGGCAGGCGTCCTCCGTCACGGTTGTCCCTCCCACTGAAGCTGCCATGGGCAGGCCAGTAACAGTAACCCAGTTCCAGTCAATGTGGGTTGGAGTCGCGCTACAGGGCTGCACTGCCAGGGGGCATCATTGAGCTCGGCCTTCTTGTTTCACCCAGATTTCCATTGATTGAAATTACGATTATTTTTTTCTCCTCTACTCTCAACTTCCAAATGGATGTTTTTGTTTTGCTCTCCCATAACAATAGTAATAACAATAGTAATAATAAATTGTTATTATTTAAAAATCAAATTTAAAAACACTTTTTGTATTCGTTGCTTGAGCTGTCAAATGATTATATTTCAAATCGAGATTAATCTCCGATTAATCGTAATTAATCACGTTTTTGAAACGCCGCCACGCTCAAACTCAAGGCAGGACGGTCCACGGGGGAGCCTTTTTTTTCGCGGGCAGTTCCAGCTGCACAGATGTCTCCGGCTCGTCCGCGTCACGTCAAGTGGCCGTGTTGGATAATCTCGAATAATCCCAGATTACTTGGCGAAAGACGCGATCATGAACGCCACACCATCGGGCCGGTCGCATAAGCCTCAGAGGTCAGAGGT
>CM020505.1:16655628-16883128 GCA_009823395.1 Thamnaconus septentrionalis | reverse complement strand
CGCTCCACCGTGCTGCTGCCACTGATCTCACAGGCTGAAGAATTTCATAAACACACAGTTCCACAACTTGTTGTGTGAAAATAAGCAGAACTTTCACTGCAAGGACAAAGTGGAAAGTAACTGTGTTGTTATGACAAAAGACACATTGATCATTACAAAATGCAAATGGCCAGGATGAGGAAAGTCTGAAACTTTTAATCTGATATTTTTATCTTTGGCGTGAGGTTTCATCTGCAGATATAGAATGGTGGTTGCTTCTCCATCAGCCACAAGGGGGCCTTACACATTTTTTTTGCCGTTGTGTTAGAATTGATTTTTATTTGTTGCAATTAAATTTTGGAGACCCAATTACATGTATGTATTTGCTGTGTGTGTGTGTGTGTGTGTGTGCGGTGCCTGCCGAGCAGATGCAGTGCTGCGGCTGGACCGACCGTCAGGACTGGAGCGGCAACATGGTGATCGTCAACAGCTCCCAGCTGCTCTTCCCCTGCTCCTGCCAGAACGTCTCGGCCACCTCGGGAAACTTCTCCGACAGCGGCTTCTGCGAGGCTCAGACCCCGGACTGGCCCGTTTACGATGTGGTGAGTTGTCGCATTTCCCTTCGCACTCTGCAGTCTTCAATCAAGAAAAGTGTATAACTAAGTGGGCTAAACCGTTGGTTGTGTTGTGGGTGACCTGGGTTCAATTCTTGCTCCAGGCAACAGAATCCTTCATGAAGATTCCAGTGTGTTTCTATATAGAGATACTTGTGTACTTCTATACCACCTACTTTGCAGTGGAGGGGACAGCTCATTGTCAACCTGCTGTTTGTGGTGCAGGGGACCTGGGTTTAATTCCTGGTTGAGATTTTTTAAGTACTGATGTGACTGTCGTGTGGCATGTTGGCAAACGTCTCCTAAAAGTTTTTCCAGTGTGTTTTTTCCCCAAGAGGTATTTGTAAACTTCCCTTTGCAAACAAAAGCAGTTACAACAAAATATGTATATTTGAAGCCCCACGGTATTTACCTCTTTATTGAGATGACTCTTAAAGCACTGAAATAAATGGATGAAATACAGCGACAGTATTTTATGACTTACTTACAATTAATATAATTTCTTCAAGTTTGGTGGGCCAGATTATAAAGCTTAACGAGCCGCCTATGGCCCCCAGGCCGTAGTTTGGCCACGCCTGGTATAGCTCATTGGATTTGACTGCGGTGTGTGTATGTGTGTGTGTGTGTGTGTGTGTGTTTGTGTGTCCGTCCCTGCAGGGCTGTGCGGACAGTGTGGAGACCTGGTTCCTCACCAACATCGGCGTGGTGCTGGGGATCTGCGTGGGTGTGGCTTTCATCGAGGTAGGTCACCTGACAGGAAGTTGACCACATCGCAGCTAGTCAAGTCGTAGCCGCACACGGCAAACCCAGTTTAGCGGAAAGAGAGAGAGAAAAAAAAAACAACAACGAACCAAATGGGCTGCATTTCCACCAAGTACTCGGAGCCGTTAAACTGCACTGGTTTCGCCAGCAGGTGGCAGCAAAAGCAAACGAACCCAACTCTGACATAGCCGTAATTTTGTCGTTTTGTGTGTTGCTCAGCTGCTGGGGATGATTCTGTCCATCTGCCTGTGCAAGCACGTCCGTACGGAGGACTACACCAAAGTGCCCAAGTACTGACGTTGAGCCAGACGAGCTGCCGAAGCACAGAAGCACCACCCAGAGGAAGAGTTGTGTATTTTTTCTCCAACCTGTGTTCAGATGTAAAATAGTGCTTTATATTCCATTAGAGCTCTTGTGGCACTTGCCTCTTTTTTCTTGTTTGTTTTGTTTTTTGTATTTTTTGGAGCACTTTAGATGCTACAGATTTTCACGAGATGAGTGGAAACTTTAAAAAATTGGATGCGAGTTGTTCTTTTTTTTTGGTTTTGTTTTGTTTTGTTTATTGTAGCTTCCCTAATAATATAAACAGAAATAATGTGGGGGCTGGAAACTGGTTGTTTCAACTTGAGCTGATGATAAATGATGTCTTTTTTTGGTTATAGTGTTTAATGCAGACAGCATTTTGATTTTTTTTACTTTCTATTTGTACAATAATTTTATTCCTCGTTTGTGTGACTTTGAATCTCAAAGCTTCTTCAGCAGCAGCTGGTCTCCTTGAATTATTTTTTTTCTTCAGGGTAATAATAGAAATAATGTGGTACTCAAGAGTATCTTTTTTTTAATTCATATTTTATTTTTGTTATTAAAAAATAAAGTCCTGTTTACAACGATGCAGAAAATGAATATCTTTTTATTGGTGCACCAGCAGCTTCAGCTTCAGGTGTGTGTTTCCACCTGCACGGAGTGTTTGTGAAGCAGAATGTGTCTTTGACCTGCTTCTGAAACGTGATGACAAAATGTGAGAATCCCAACGGTACAAATTATTTTACAGCCAAGGGGTGGGGAGAATTTTTATTTTTTAACCACCGCGCAGTTGTGGTGTTTTTATAAAGTGCACAGCTGCCGTTGTGTTTTCCTGTTTTATGTACAGTCTGTGAGAAAAAATACTGTGTTAACCTCGATAGTTGTTTGTTAGCCACATGGAGGCGCTACGTCGATAACCACTCAGACTGCTAGCTGCGAGCTGAATTAGTTTCTACTTACGACAGTTCTTGTATTTTGTTTTGCCAATAAAGTGCTGAAAGTTGTGTGTTGTGACATTTATTCCCCAGTCAGTCTTGATTTTTTTTTTCCAGACTAAATCTCCCTGCTGTCATTTTTTTTAAATGTTGTTTTAATTTCTTATTGCTTGAACAACAACGAAACATCATTCAGTGATGATGAGTTGTGAAATGGCTCGACGTGAAACAAAGATGTTGTTGTCGGTCCAGTAATGGGGAGGGGGGGGAGAACAACAGCAGCAAAACTCAGCTTCAAGAGCATTACAAAGCCTCTTTGAATCTTTCATGCCTTTTTTTTCCCCCTACATTTTGTTTATCGAGACAAAAGCAAACAGTGGCATGACAGCCAATATTGATCTGAAGTCAATATTATTTAAGAAAGTCTTCATTTTTGAAATAGCTTGATTTGGACTACATCAGACAATGTATTGAGGAGAAGGAGGTGGAGGAAGAAGACGGGGTAGAGGATAAGACAGAGCAGGATACACAGCCAGCATCAATAACAGAGCCAGAAGCCAGGCAGGACTCAACAAAAGCAGCTGTTCGCCCTGTTCCTGGACGAACAGGTGAAATTATGACTGTGTGGCCTTAATAATAAAATTGACCGCTAACCTGGATAGTAACGTCATCTGGAGAAATGTATGTTTTCTTAAGTATGTCCTTTAAAATTACAAATCATGACATAATCATTTAAAGCTTTTTGATTCATGTTTATTGTTGAGTTCATTTGTCTGAATAGAAATGCCTACAGGCTATTATTACAGCTATAATTGATCATTACTATGGAGAGGGGCTAATTATTATTATTATTATTATTATTATTATTATTAATAATAATAATAATAATAAAATTGTGTATATTTGGGTTTTTTGTGGTCTTTTGTGGTCTTTTGTCTTTTATTCAAAACTGTCATCCCTGTCTGTAGGTTCGGGTTGGTGTGAGTTTTGTAAATTTTGTTAGAATAAATTTATTTGCATGCTGCATCATAGTTTTCTGAAATGAAACAAAAAAAAAAAAGGGGGGGGGGGGGGGGGCTTCCCGTGATCGTTCAATACCGCCCTGAAGTGAAACTCTGGAAGGCCAACTACGGGTGGGAGCGGTTCTGTCTCTTTTGGAAATTGTGCTCAGTCATTACCGTAATGCTCAGTATACAGAGAGTAAGCGGAAATCGAGTGCCTGCTGGCTCAACTTCACCGCAGTTCTCCTCTCGGCCACCGTAATCCACCATAACATCAGAGTGAAAAGGAAACCGAAACCTTCTCACTTAAAGAGTCATTTTTACCAAGGAAAAGGTTCCAGGCGGTGGTCAGTGTGAACAGTGATCGAAGACGTTCTGATCCAGTTCAGACAGCAGCCATGAAACGACCGCTGGCGTTGCTGCTGCTTCTGCTGCTTCTGCTTGTGGAGGTTGGAAAGTGTCCCATCTCACCTCCGCCAGGTGAGACTGTGTCTTCTTCTTCTCACGTCTCCACGTTAAATTCATCACTTCTTGTTGTCAGTAGGCAGACCGTTATGTTATGAAGTTGTGTCACCTGGAAGTGACACTGGTGTCAATAATAATTGACTTTGGTTTCGTTTCCATGGCAACGACGAGGCCACGCCCCAAACAAGCCTCACTCTTTCAGCACCCAACCCCCGAGCCCTTCCAATCTGACAAACGTGAGAGAACACGTGCGTGCAGTTTATTGTGTTTGTAAAGTTTCGTTTGATATGAGTGTCAATCAGGATCAGAATCACAAGAACTTTTATTGGCCAAGTTTGTGCATGCCAAACAAGGAATTTGATTCCGGTTTTCCCCTCTATCTCACTACTTAGGTTAAAAAAACAAAACAAAAACAAAACTACAGAATAAGTAAAAAGTAAGGGTAAACAAGTAACAATGTGCAACCGGAAGTACAACTGAATTATAAACAGTGTGCAACTCGGCTACATATGTATACCCTGTGACAGTAAAATAAAAAGAAACAAAAAGAAAAGTGGAGTGGAAATGTTCAGTGTAGTGCAAGGTTTAATTGTGGACAGTTTGGACACTAGAATGAGCGCGCAGCAGCCCCTCGCTGGTGAAACACAATTAACTGCACCTCTTCTTTCACGTGTGTCTTTTTGACAGGTGAAGCCTGACGACGTCGGGCTTTTCTTTGCTCAGCAGCCTCGGTGAGCGGAGAGAGAGAGAGAGAGAGAGACAATTTAAACAGCCGAGAAGTTGGACACTCATTTCTCGTAACTTCTCGGAGGTCTAACGATACGTCTCTCCATTCAGGAACAATCATATCACTAATAATAGAGATGTATGGCTCGAGTGCCGGAGCCGGAGCCTCGAGCCACCCGAGCCCCGAGCCCTTCCAATCAGAACCGATCGCGACGCACCGCCGCGGAGGAAATACACCCGGGCAGGGAGGTCTCGTGAGGGCGACGGCTGATCGAATTCATTTTATGATTTTAAATGATTTTAAACTGTTCATATTACAAATGTATTGGCAGAATTTGTGTATGGTGAACGGTAGGAATGGAGAGTTGGACTAATGCTAACTAGTCCAGTTCGCACTAATTAGGACGTCCCAACAGTCCGACGTCCCATTACTCCGACTGTCTGAGTAATGGGACGTCGGACCAATGCCCTGCCCCCCTTTCACCACGGAGAGGCGTAAATGTCTTGATTGACGTCATTCTTTATTCATCTGTATGAATTTGGCTGAAAAAAGCCCCGTAAATATTATTTAAACACTTTACTGTTTTTGTTGTTGTTGTTGTTGTTGTTTTTTTTAAACTAATTTGACCTCTTCACATTAACAAAACACACTTTTTTCTGCTTAGGCTCTTTTTTGCCAGCTGCTGCCCCCTGGTGATGCTTTTGCATTTCGCGCTTGCTTCGTGCAGGGAGAGATGCAGGAGTCCATTAAGGTGACTTGCCATTGAGACGATCTGCCAAATTTTTCAGTGAAGTAAACACGGCGTAACACGTTATGCCCAAATGTTGATGTTTGTGAGAGCCCACCAGGGGGCATAGGTGGCCTGGTGCCATAGTCTGGTCTACCTGCTGAAACAAGGACAAGACTGAAGAACGATTTCCGAAAAGCAAGTGATTAAATGAATCATTAAACACAGAGTAGAAACTCGAATAAATTATTTTTTACTTTTGTTTTTTTTTGTTTTTTTTTCAATTTTCAAAGAAGAAATGAGAGATGATTAGTTTTTTGTGGCCACAAACCACTTTAAAAATAATAATAATAATGATGATGATGGATTCATTTTTTACAGCCTTGCTAAACATCAATATCTCATAATATGTGGAAAAAAACAATATCTCAATGGCCATCAGGTTTATTGAACTTGAACCAATTCAGTCAATCAACATAGTTTATAAACCTCTAAATCACGTTGAGGAGTGAGGAAACCAACTGATCCCTCCAATCCCTCCAGAGCCCTGTCGGCAGAAACCTTGGCCTATGACCCCGCCTGTGGAGACCCAACATCTCCTTTGACCTTCATGTTTCTTAGGCAGCCGGACCGTCAGGGTTGTCTCGTCGCCAGGTCGCATGGTCCACCTGCAGTGTGTCTACAAGTTTGAGGACAAGGAGGCGCTCCCTCAGCTGTCCGTCCAGTGGAAGGACCCCAGCAGCCGTTTGCTGTGTCACCACATCAAGCACAAGCAGTTCCAGTGGTGCAGCGACGGCTATGACCTCAGCTACCGGCCCGCTAACATCACGCTGACCATCCAGCGCGTGCAAGACCAGGACTTTGGAGTCCACGTCTGTTCGGTGAACAAACTGCATGATTTCGATGATCACAGGATGGAGGTGGTGCGCACGGCGGGTGAGTTCCACAGCTCGGGGGGCGGAGCCTCAGTCGTCTAGCTTACAGAGGATGTCAGAAACCGGATCTGTGATTGTCTTTTTTTCAAAGATTTGGAACCTTCTGCACCTTCGGCACCAAACACTGGGCGGAAGTTGTCAGGTAGGCCGGGCTGGTTTGCTCGCCCTTGCCTCGCCCAAGGCAAGGAAAGGGCAACTACAAATAGTTTGCCTATTTATTATACAGATAAATAGGCAAACTAGTATAGTAATAATATATAGTAAAAAAATATTCATATGATAATGACTTATACAATGACTAATTAAACTAAAACTAATGCTTTTCCAGCTTTTTAACCTATCTTACTGGTGTGGCAGCTAACACAACAGTGCACAAGTACGAAAAATGACAATTTGCGTTGTTTCTAGACAGGCTGGGCCTTTGTCCGTGTTACAGTGAAGTTTCTGCAGACTTTTTTTTTTTTTTGAATGTGGATGGAGCTTCACTGCACAACAGCTAGTAGCCATACTCGTGGCTATCTAGTGCTAGCAGTGAGCAGAAAGCAAACCAAAAGACAGACACAAAAAAACCGGGGACTAATATGAATATTTCGTGACATGCAGTATGCTTTCTGACCACTAGAGGCTGCTGACGCTCACGCAATCAATGTTTGGACTGACTAAAGGAGTTTGTTTTCGAAGTCACTAGTCACGACATTCAAGACATTAAAGGGTACTACTACTACTGACTTTACTACCACCACTACTACTACAGATTTTAAATGGCCAAAACTGATGAAGTCATTTAAAATCAAAATTTGAATCCATCCATGTTTCTTTTATCCTTTGCAGGTCCCAGATGGAGCGTCATTCTTCTTCACATGTTGGGAAGCTTCGTTTGCATGTAGACGAACAGAAAAGAACAGATAAACTTTTTTTTCATATAGATATAGTATATCTTTGCACAGGTTTTTTTTTTTTTTTACTTTCAGCAAAAGGGAAAGAAGAACATGTGCACGTCCAAGTCCATCAAAGACTGATAAGAACACCTGTGCACATTTGCATCCTGATTTGTGAGAATCTGCTGACACGTGTTACAAGTCCTGTCCCTCAGCTGTATGCTGTACATCATAGGTGTGAAACTGTGGCCCGCGGGCCAAATTTGGGCTGTACTGCCCTCAAGACAATACTAGATCACTACTAGAGCTGACCTGCTGCTATTATACAGCACATGTAACCGCTAACACTACAAATCCCAAAGCACTTGGCTGTTATTATTATTATTATTACTTCATTGGTTTGTTGTTTTAAATTTAAATTTATTCTTAGCATGTGTAACAGGTGACTGTTGAAATTTAAATCAGACAGCCACAAATTAAAAAAAATATCTATTTTATTTATTCCATGTGTGCAATATTAACTTATTTTTTGTGTAGTTTTGAGCTTTGCTTTGTTCCTTATTCAGCATAGAAGAAACACTTGTTTGAGTCCATATAAAAAGGTTTGGCTGTTCTATCTGAGGAAGAATTTTTTTCAATAAATAACGATGTTGGCCCGCGAGTTTTAAATTTTAGCCCCACTATTTGAGTTTGACAGCCCTGTTGTACGAGTTTGTGTACTTTGCTGCTGGCTGCAACGGGAAAAAACGTCCTCCCTTCCTTCAAGAGAAGTCCTTCTTGAGCAATAAAAGGATATGAATGCCTGTGGTTTTCTGCCTTTAAGTCGTAGCTTTGAAAACACAGCGCCCTAAGCTGGGCTTAACACTTAAAAACACGGCTAGAAACAGGATTTTCCTCCTCTCACATTGTTTCAGTTGCTTATGTGGCCCCAGTTCATCAACTTTGGCCCCGCACGCTCAATAGATCCATCCGTCCACAGGGGATCTAGAAAATTTCCCAGCTGTTTTTAGCTGCTCTCTCTCGCTCTCTTACACACACACACACACACACACACACACACACACACACACACACACACACACACATGGTTTTTAATGAATGAAAGACAAGCTGAAGGAGAAGGAAGCTACATATATATTTATATATATATGTATATGTATGTATATGTATATGTATATATGTATATATATATATGTATATGTATATGTATATATATGTATATGGAAATGTATATATGTATATATGTATATTGAATATTGATTGATTGGCTTTGGGGAGTCCAGCATCAACCTCCTCCTCCTCTTCCTCCTCCTCATCATCACAAACACTGGTAACAACATGAACACCTTACTATACCTGGATCTTTGCGGGTTGGTGCTGCTGCCGCAGTTAGAGGAGGAGGAGCCAGAGGAGGAGCAGGAGGAGGTGCAGCGGGCTGCCGTGCAGGCTCCACAGTCTGTGCTGGAGGTTGAACCTGGAGGACCCGAACTCCGCAGCCACAGACAGGTGTGTTTGTTTTTATCAACTTGAGCTGTGTGTGTGTGTGTGTGTGTGTGTGTGTGTGGTTTTGGTTTAGTTTCTTGCATAATGTTGGAAGCAGCAGCAGAGTTTTGTGTTTAACCCACTGGCCTGGATGTTGAGCCCGGATGTTGAGCCCGGTCCACTGGTTGGACTGGGAGCTGAACTGGGATCTGATGCGTCCTCATCTTATTTCTTTAATGGTGGGAGTGAGTGTTTACACACAAACGTGGTAACAGATTAGAGAGCTGCTACCCAAACACGTGAGTGTCTGTCACTTATATCATTATTATTGTTATTACGATGTGTTTGTTCCCGTTTAATAAGCACTTTTGAACCAGACAGGCGGGTTCAAGCTCAAAACACAGTTAATTAGCAGTTGATCAACAGTTTCAAGTTCTGAAGGGTCCAAAAAAAGTTTTTTGAAAGAGGAGAACAACACATCAAGTTTTAGTTTAGTTTGTTTTATGTGTAGTTTTTTTCCCCCCCACTACTTTTACTGTTGTTGTCTTCAAAACAGAAGATTTAGCTTCAACCTGCAGCTTCTCACTAGTTACACATAGTGAAAATCAACTGTCCCTAAAGATGTTGGATTTTTATAAGAGATACTTAAAAAATTTACAAAGTTTGATGGGAAGATTTTTTTTTTTTTGTTTTTGTTTTTTTGTTTTTTTTAGCTGATGGACGGTGACGCTTTAACACAAACTGCAGTGTGAGTCTGTGTGCTCACAGCAGCAGCATCAATCCAAACTCCAACAGAGAGCCTTCTTTGAGTTGTGACAACCACCGCTTCCCCCTGCTGGCTCTCTTTAAAAAGACAGAACAGGGAAGAAAGAGAGGAAGTGGCCGGTAGCCGCTGCTGGAGAGTCGGGCAGGTCCTCACATCAGGTTGCGACAGTCTGAAAACAGTCATAAAAAGATCGTACATCCGCGCTTGCACTTTTCACTTCTGCATCTACTGCGCTTGCGCGACTCACTTCGGGTTGCGACTGAGAGATTAGCACAGAGCAGCTGTGGTCAGTCGGATCACAGCAAAGGCGAGACGAGACGGAAGGCTTCTCTCTTCTTTCTCACTCCAAAAACTCATAAAATAAAAAGCTAAATAATGATCATATTAATAAGGGGTTGAGGGCTTCAGGTTCCAGCAGGCAGCAGGTCAGTGGTGCTGTGTATTAGCATTTGTCAGTGGCTGAGTGTCGTCTTGCTGCAGGCCCGTCATGTGAACTCTCAGCGCCATCATGTGGACGCCGGTCTCGGAAGACAGAGGCCAGTGTGGCGCCGCCTGCTGGAAGAGAGGAGGAGGAGGAGGAGGAGGAGGAGGAGGAGGCCACTGTGAGGTTGCCGCTGACTCCGCCCAGCAGACCCTGACGGCCAACCAGAGTCCGGGATCCACCTTCGGCCCCACGCGGCCAAAGTGTCAACGTCTGAGGCGGAAGAGGGCCGGCAGCGTCGGATTGGTTGGTTGGTGTGGAGAGGCTCCTCCCCCTTCTGAAGATGAGCTCTTCTGGCACAAGGTGAGACGTTTGAGGGCTACTACTCATGAAGGTGGAAGGGTGGCTCAGATCCCGGAGCTCCAGAAGCTCCAGGAGGAACTCCAGAAATTTGGTCACAGTTTGATTCAATATTCATTCCATGATATCTGTTAACAATAAGAAAAGAACCCTGAATCCATCATCACGTCAGTGGCCTCCAGCACTTGTGACTTATTGAGACGTCTAAAAAAAACAAACACCTGTGAACCCCGCCCCATAGTCACCGCCTCCCTCCTGCTGATTGGTCCGACTAGCTAAAAGAAGTCAATCAGATTGGAAATCGCGCCAATCACACCTTTAGCAGAGTATCGGAATCAGGTGGAAAGAATCCAATTTTCTAATGTAACCTTATGTGACGTTATTTAATTCATCCCGCAAACAAAACAAAAAAACACGCACGACGATCCGTTTTGGTTCTGATGAGTCATCATCTGAAGTCGCATATACAGGGAACACGGCTGCAAACGCGACACATCTGCAAGGGTCTTTCGGGCCGTCTTGTGCCTATGAAGTTGAAGTGGAACTCAATTATAACGGATAATGAATGAGGCCGATGCAGATACGTTCAGTCAACGTCGGTTTGGCAGTGGCCACAGTGCCATCTGCAGGAGCCATTAGGAATTGCATGAGGAATTGCATTTATATAGCTATTCTTATATAATTATAATTAATTGAACAAGAATTAGAAATGACAGGAGCCTCCATCAGGAAAATCTAAATAACCTGAGAATGACCTTCATATCGCACTGATTTGATGTCCTGCGAGGCACAGAAGAGCCCTTTTATGATTTGCTAACAGCATGGATGCTAACCACCGGTTGTGTGTTTGGCACCCCTAGTGTTCGGAGCTGCAGCGCTACATCCACCCGCTGGCGTCCATCCTGCAGGGCCTGAGATCAGGCCGATTCTCCCGACGTAAGTCAAAACTCCCACAGCCGCAGGCCCGCAGCCGAGTCACCGCACAACTTTCTGGAAATTGGAATTGTGTCTGCAGAAGTGTTAGCAGTTTGTCAACCCTGCCTCGTGCTTACAAAGCTGTCTCGCAGATCATTCAAATTGCAGGCGACCGGCAGAGGTTGTTTACCGAGAGCAAGACGAAACAGAGACTGCCAGTGGCGAGTGAGCTGTGGCTAGCCATTAGCTTAGCATAGCAGGAGTGACTGGCGCTCTCCCGCTAAAACACAAGCAGCAGCGTCAGAACAGAGAGGAAAACAAACAAAACAAAAAATCAAGGCTCTCAGGCAGCTCTGCTCTCCTTGTGTTCTCCTCCAGGTCTGAGCAGCCTCCAGCAGGGCGTCGCCGTTGAGCGCATCCAGAGAATAATGGCCGTCCTTCAGAATCCAAATATGGGGTAAATACACTGTGTGTGTGTGTGTGTGTGTGTGTGTGTGTGTGTGTGTGTGTGTGTGTGATTGATATGACGTGTTTGGAACTCGAGGAAGTGACGAGCATCGCACACATTCTTCCAAAACACTAAATCCACAACGACGTGACAGCATCATAAAAATCTTCTTTGCAGTCTTTGAAACTACACGATTGGCCGATAGTTTTCCTGTTTCAGCCACAGCGAGGCAGGTGATTGGCTATTTGCGAAAAGGGGCGGGATATGGGTCTTCTTTTTCTCCCACACTCCATTCAAAATGATCTGATTGCTCTGTCCATATAAGCTAAACGGGGCAAAATTCTATATTTTTTTTTTGGTCTCTTTATGTAAAACACTGAAATGAGCAGTGAGTACAAATTTTAGCGACATTATTAACAACCTGGCTAGCTAGCTAGCGGGCACAACAATTCAGCGGGACAGTGTAAGGACAACAGCAAGTAGCAGTGGTTCAAGCTAACAGCGCTAAGGCAAGGCAGCTTTGAATTTATCGCACAGTTCAGTCACAGTTCAAACTGCTTCAGTGTGAGAAAAGAACATGAGAAGAACATTTTAAAAAGAGAGAACCCTCGTCATAAAGGACACAGGTACAGTAAAAAAAAAAATATTTGAAATGCAAAAATACAATTTATAATCCAATACAATTCATAATAAGCTAGCAGTCACCAGCAGTCTGTAGCCCACAGTGTAGGTACACAATTTAAAATACTTTTAACAATGGTTGCTCTCTCTCCCTTCTCTAGGGGGCGCTTCCTCACCACCATACAGAAAATAGAAGGAATGCTCGAGAGCTGGTTTCCTCACGTCAGCCCCACCTCGAGCTGGACGGACGATGGCGTTGTAGCAAAGAGGCGAAAGGTAGATTTTGTTTAGCTCTTAATGACGCTTCTCTACTCACCTGTGTCTGTCGACAAAACATCACAAATATAAAATTTTTGTGTTTGGCCGTTGGGACGCTGCGTGGATGTCAATCAAATCAAAAAGGAGGAACGAAGCTCACTTCATCCTCTGTTTCAACGGAAACGTAATGATGCCATACAAAAAAAAAAAATCAAGGAAAATCCACTTATCACATCAGTTTTTGTGTTTTACGTGAAAAGGTATGCTTTAACTCGACAATATACCCGATAACACGGCTCCTCTTGTTTCCTCTGCAGCGTCACAGCACCTCTTCCTCTTCCTCCTCCTCCCCGCCACAGGAAGTGACGCAGGTCAACGCAGTCTCTTCCACTACCGACTGCCTTGGGAAGCGTGGGCGCATCCTGGCTCCGCCCCTCCGTCCAGGTCTTCAGGGGCCGCTGCCCTTTAACATTACCTCGCCGTGCCTGGAGCGCCTCCTGCAGGCCAAGGAGAGCATTGTCACTCCTTATGTGGCAGGAGGCTGCGGCAGGAGGCTGTAACAGCCGGGCTGTTGCAGCTGTGAGAGAGGACCCCTGATGAGCCAATCAGAATCGTTCATTCATTTTTCAAAAATAAAACCAAAGGCAAAAAAAGACCCCTGAAATAACAACTTCTTTCTGTTCGGACAACCAAACTGAAAAAAAACATTGTTTTTCGATTCTGGATTTTACGCTCAATTGGAAAATTGTGACCTGGAGGTTTTCTATGTCTATACAAGAGATTTTTTTTTTATTATTATTATTTGTTTTATGCATGTGAGAGATAGCAGCATGCATTAGAAATGAACACGTAGTCCAATATTTTGAGGCAAGGAAACTTAAAAATCCCATGGCACGCCACCAACCAAAAATATTATAAATTTACACTTTTTATCCTAATGACGACACTGTAGTCTCTTAATTTATTTACACTCAGTGTGAAACTTGGGCCTGTTTGCAGCACAAAAGTGATGAGTAAAACAGGCTCACATTCCTTTTAAAGCAGTCACTCCACAATAGAGCTGTCCTATTTTTTTTTTAGACCAATTATGTGAAATTGCATAATTTTTGATGGTACACAAGAGTGCTGTGGCACAGTGGTTGAAAAACACTGCTGTACTCGACTGTCTACTGCTGCCGTAGCCGATGACCAACTACAGGAACTACGCTGCTGCTGCTGCTGCTCACACACCAGCAAGCGTAGTTTTATTTCTAATATTATTCCATCAACAGTCTGCAAAGCTGTTGCCATTCATTTTCCTCGGGTGCACTGTGGTGAGGGGAAGACTGTTTCTATTGGCAGGCTAACAGAAACCCTTGACTCGCGCTAGCCTAGCCTAGCCTAGCCTAGCACCGCAAATCTCTGCTAAACCAAAGGGACTGGATGAAATTTGTTGAAATGTGTCTCCACTGATAGACGTCACACTGACTCACTTGGAAATTAGATCCGTTGTCTAAACCTCTTGACTTCATGTAAAAAAGAAAAGAAGAAAAAAAAAGGTCTTTGACAAATGAACTCATTCATTCATTCATTCATTCATTCATTCATTCTGTGCCGAAATAAAAAGCGACGCCCAGCGTTTCTCTTCCGTGTCTTTAATTCCTCCAACGCTCAGAAAACAATCAGTGATGCAGCATTTATTATTATTGTTGTTGTTGTCGTTTTTTTCCTTTTTCGACGCTTCAGAGAAACTCAGCAAGGCAATGAAAACAATAAATATGGATAATAATGCAAAACATTTTTTTCCTCTTTTTTCCTCCCCCTAAATGAAGCATTTTACACAATGTACACTGTTTCTCTCTTGCATGAATGTTCTATACACAGTTCTATAAACAAAATAAACAAATCTCCATGCAGAAAAAAAAACCCTGGAAACGGGACGTGGAGTAATGAAAACAAAAAATTAAAAAAAAAAAAACAACAACACATGGGGTAAATGCACCTCTCAGCTCCGTTACAACGGATGAACTCAAAAGTGAAAATAAAAGTCTCCCGCTGTTTGAAACGGGTTTTAAAAGTGGCTGAGGGAAGTTTTCTCTCTCTCTCTCTCTCTCTCTCTCTCTCTCGCTCGCTCTCTCTCTCTATGTGCTGTGTCAGTAGTCCGTGTCCGAGCCCTCGGCGTTGTCCACGTTGCGGGACAGCATGTAGTTGTCCATGTCGATGGAGCGGCAGTTGTTGATGGCGTAGCGCAGCCGCTCGGCCATGACGGCCTGGCTGGAGTACGGAGGCAGGCGCAGCTGGAAGAAACACGTCTGGGACGTCGGCAGGCTGTCGTACGGCTGCACGCGACGGACAGACAGACAGGCGGTCAGACGGTGGGTCAGTCAGTCGGACAGACAGACGGTCAGCCAGGAGGCTCGAATCAATGTAGAGCGTGAAGTACGAGTACGAGTACGAGTACAGTAGCAGTAATATCCGATACTGGGCAAATTACTTGTAGTGCCAGTGCCGATACTTTTGACTTGAAATGTCAACATCGTTGAATCACTTTTAAAATAATTTTGTGATTTATTTATTTATTTATTTTTTGGGCTTTTTTCAGTCGATGATGACCGTGGTAAAACGAAGGGTCAAGATTTTAGGCAAATATAAACATGTTGATGTATCTGTACACAGGTATTTGTTTTTCTGACTTTTTACTTTTAGTCCCAACATTTGAATGCAAATATCTGTGTTTTTTGCAACTGACAATGGAAAAACATGCGGGTTACTTTCGTGTTTGAAAGATACAAATTGTGTTCACAGTAATCAAGTGAACACAAATTGTGTTCACTTGATTATAAAGGTGGATGATATTTTAGAGGGAGATTACGCTAGAGTTTCTCTACTTTGAGGTCACTGTTCAGTGTGTTTCAGTACAGAGAAAATAAACATGCGCAAAATAACACTGATTATTGTTATTAAAAGCGTCAACATCCAATAATGGATTATTCTGCCACAACTCTTTCTTTTTTTGCAAAACTTGTCAACAAATGCATTGCTTCATTCATGAAAACTTTTCAACCTGTACTCTCTTACTTTTACTTGAGTAAAGGAGTCCAGTCGGTACTTTTCTTGACACAAAGTATCCGTACTTTTACTGAAGTACAGATATGAATACTTGGGACACCTCTACTGACTCGGCATGCCGACGGTCAACTCTCTCAGATATGAGTGCGAAAGTCAGACGGACGTTTAGTCGTTAGCGTGGTTAGCATGGTTAGCCCACGCGCCTACCTGTGACAGCCAGTACGCTCACTGCCCCCCCGTCACACAAACAAACAAACAAACAAAACCCAACTCACCCGGTCCACCTTCATGATCTGGAACCTCTGCGAGATGTCGGCCGTGTTGGCGGGCAGCCGCGAGCGCCCCGACACGAAGCGCATGAAGAGCACGCGCTCCTCGTTGGAGAACTCCTCCAGCGTCTGCCAGAACCACTGCACCAGCGCGTGCTGCTCGTCCACCTCGCGGTAGCGCACCACCTTCTTCAGCACGTCGCAGCAGATCTCCGGCATGCCGCACACCATCTGCTCCAGCTGCTTGGCCGTCAGCAGCGACAGCAGCGGCACCGGCACGATCCACGACATGCCCTCGCGCACCGCCGCCACCTGGGGGAGCAGGAGAGCACCGCCTTCAGCCCGCTGGGACGCTTTCAAGGAAGAGGCTCTCGCTGGACGGTTACTACCGTGTCTTGTCTAACTTGATTTTCTGCAGTCCTTAGTGTAGTCCAGTAGTATATATATATATATATATATATATATATATATATATATATATATATATATATATCATCAAAAGTCCAATTTTATTTTTGTATTTTTTTCTGATTATGGTTGTTCATGTTTAGCATACCAAGTTCTGTAAACATGTTGGGGGATTTGTGTAGGTTAAAGGTTAAGTGTGTAATATTTGGGGCGGGGGGGCGGTCCTACCTGTCGGTCAATCTCGTGCAGCCGGTACTCGATGGCTCGCTCCACGTACTCCTTCCTGTTGGAGAAGGTGAGCGGGATGCTGTTTCCTCCCGGGATGATGGGAACCATTTTCCCGTCGGCGCTCTGCCCGACAAAGGAGTCCAGAGGAATCATCTGCGGAGACACGCGACCTTGATCAGACCCTGCAGGATAAAACTAAGAGAGCCTCCGACTGGTTGTTTTTTAAGGCGCCACAAGTGTGTGTGTGCGTGTGTGTGTGTGGAGGATAAAATACAAAAATCACATTTAAAGTAAATATGTGACAAAAGGCCTCCAACTGAATTTTCACATAGTTTTTTATTAATTTCCTAAATTAATTGATCTTTAAGTCCCCACTTGGCTCCTTGAGGATGATAGTCCCGGATGGTGACATAAACGTGTGTGTGTGTGTGTGTGTGTGTGTGTGAGAGTGTGTTTAAGAGTGTGTGTGTGTGTGTGTTGGCTTCAGCGTCTCTGAGTCTCAGCTGTGTCTGAGTGGCCTCAGCTGACCTCCAGTACAGATGATCCCAAGATGACTGTTATTGGAGCAGACAGTGTGGTTACGGTCCGCAGTGTGGTTGTGTATCAACACTCTGGCACTCACACACTCACGTGCGCACTCACGCCGGAAAACCAGCACAACAAATCAACATCATGAACTCCCATAATGTACTAATGTAGTGGACAAAATAAGTTTGCTTACAATTTTCACTCACTTTCAATTGTTGTCATTAAATATTTTAACAATTTTAAAACGTAAACAAAGAAAATCAAACGTAATTCTTGTAAAACTCGCAGGACGAGATTTTAGGAGAATTACGGTTTATGAGCCTCACACCATTCAGTGGAAACACCTGAAAATCGAGTTCTCAATAATTGAGAATGACTCAACAATGTAGGATAAAATACATTTTTGACGCAGCTTGACGAGATGCGCTATCTTTAGGACAGGCTTGCGGGCCATTCCTGTGGGGGCCCACCATGTTGTTGACCCCTGGTTCAGACCGATTCTTTCCGAGACAGAAACACAGGGGGTGTCCAACCCCCCCCCTTCCCCGCCAACGACTTTAAATTCCGTCCCACCTCATGGAAATTATCCTCGGTGATGCCGCTGTCTTCAATGTGAAGAATGCTTTTGAGGGTCTGCACGTAGAGCAGGTCCACCTCCTCCAGGTCCTCCAGCTGCAGCGGGATGCAGCACAGCTGCTTCCACACCAGCGGCGCCAGGTGGAGGTCCAGGGGCTTCTTGGTGCGGATGGCCACGCCCATCAGGATGCCCAGGAACTTGAACTGGAGCATGTGCTCGTCCAGGCAGGCCGACGGGTTGAGGAGGAACCTGCAGGGGTTCAGCGGACGGGTTAGCAACGTGCGGCGGGAAAGCCCGTTTTTTTCCCGAGGTCGCTTTGGCTCCGCCCCCTCCCTCACCTGTCCCGGTTGTAGCCGACCTCGGCCGTGGCATTGGGGGAGGGGATGAGCAGGTCGACCACGCCCGTCTCCAGCTCCTGTGGACACATTCGCCGAGTCAGTCAAAAGAGCCAGAAAGTCACCTGACCTGCTGATGCCGCCGCCGGGAAGGCCGGGAACGCCGTTGTCACCTGACACATCTCCGTGATGGTGTCGTCAAACACGCCCCCGGCGTCGTCGGCTCCCTCGCCGACCAGTTTGACCTTCCAGGCTCTGGACGGCAGCCGCAGGTCCGAGGCGTTGAGCTTCACCACCTGACGGGCGATCTGGACAAAGATGGGCTTGCACTTGCGCCCCCTGCAGGAGAAAAGGGGGAAGAGCCGATCCAAGGTCAGAGGGACGGTGTCAGCAGGACGCTGGCTGGCTTTACACGTAGCAGGAGTGCGATTTCAACAGGAAGTGGAAGAAACTGCTTCTTCCCCCTGGCTAGCAAAGCTACATAGAAAACCTTTTTGGTTTTTCAGCTCTCCGTCTCTACATTATGAAATGTTTTCTTTCTGTTCACTGCAATATTTTTCTGTTTTCTGTTTCACATACACCGCTGTGAAATGGCAGTAAAAGGAAGTCTAACGTCCAACATCTATAATTGACATTTCGTGTCTCCTCCCAAACAACAACATGTGGCCCCGACTGAGGAGGCAAGAGAAGCGAGGTGAAGGTGTGAGGAGCACCCACCGGGTGGAGATGCGTTTGACGGTGATCTGGGGGCCGTAGTTCTTGCCCTGCACCATGGTCTTGCCAATGGAGCGCACCATGGGCAGGGTGTAGACTCTGGGGGCCAGCAGGGGCCTCAGCTGGCCCTGAACGATGCCCCAGGTGCCGGCGTTGTAGTGGGATGTGCAACTCTGCAAAGCAAAGACAAAAATGTTTTAAAGGAAAAACTGCAACATCAAATGGTTGCATTTTAGATTGCAGCGTCTTTCAGTGCCAGTGAACTACGGTGGCCTGAGCCTTGAACTATGTATATTCTTATATATACATATATATATAAATGAAAACCGTTCTAATGGTAGGAAACGTGGTGGGAACGCTGACTGACCTGGTTGTTGGGGCTGAGGTTGAGGAGCCGCCACGAGGAGTACATGAGGTCGGAGAAGTGGTAGAGGAGGCGCAGACGTGCCCTCACCGCCTCTATGCTGACCTCCTTCAGGCAGCCGTACTGAGGAGGCACCAGCAGGGGGAGGCCCAGCTGGAGGGGGACCGACGAGCCTGAGGAGGAGGAGGATGGAGCTAAGCAGAGAGTCTTCAGTGAGGACAGGCCTGCATGTGCGTGTGCATGTGTGCGTGTGTGTGCGTGCGTGTCAGTCACCTGGAGCTCGTGGCGGCACAGACGGCGCCGTCCAGGCGGCGCTGTGGCAGCGGCCGGCGGAGATCTGGTGGATGTGTTTCCCCTGCAGCATGGTCACCACGCTGGGCTCTCGGACGTGGTTGGTGTGACCCAGACCCAGCTGAGTGACAAGCAGAGGAAGAGGAGGAGGAGGAGGAGGAGGAGCAATGAGAGGCTCGTACCAGCAGCGTTCACAACCAGCCGGTGTCAAATGTAAAGAGCGAGTGACAAACCCCATGTCACCTGTTTGAAGTGTCTTTACAAGTTTGATTTACAAAGTATTCCTGAGATAATCTATAAGCACAGGTGGGAAATAACGGAGTACAAATACTTGGTTGAGTATTTACTCTTCCTACCTACATTTGAACAGAAATATGTGTATTTTCTCCTTCTTACATTGAACAAAAACATGCTCAATACTTTGTGTTTAAAAGACACAAACTGTGTTCAAAGTCCTTCACTTATTATTCATCATAGTTGTTGCTTGAAGTGGGGATATTTCAACTGTACTGTTGTGTAGTTCAACAGTAAAGTGGATGATATTTTATAGGGCGATTATTTTAGAGGACCTCAGCTTTTGGGTCACTGTTCAGTACGTTTTCACTACAGAGAAAAACAGAAGTATCTGTACAACACCTCTCTGTAGAAGACACCTGATATTCAATGATGGAATGACAGAAATGAAGCCGGGACCCCCCCAGGACTGCTGGTACCTGTCCCTCAGAGTTGCTCCCCCAGGCGTAGACGTCTCCGGTGGAGGAGAGGACCAGCGTGTGTTCGGCTCCCACCGCCACGTCCTGGATGTGGATCCCGGACAGCGCCGGGACCTGCTGGGGCCGGTTGTGGTTCCGGGCTCGGCCTTCCGGCAAACCGATCAGACGGTCTGCAGGAAGAAACAAAGAAATAGAAATATACTGTATATCACATTTGAGATCTGAACAGTCGCAGCAGCCCTGACAGTAATGGAACGCGGCCCGACCTTGTCCGAAGGTGAAGACCCTGCCGTCCTTGGTCAGAGCCACCGAGAACTGAGTCCCACAGGCCACCTTCTTGATGTTGATGCCACACAGGACGTCCACCTTCTGGAACAGGATTTTCAAAATAAACCCACGTTATGAAATCACTGGTTTTTGCTTTTTGCAGAACTGGGACGCAACACGTTTCAACTGGAGTTGTTTAAGTCAACATTGGAACTGGAACCACACGGTGGTGACTGAAGAGCTCTCTTCAGACCATCATTGCTCTTAGTGTCACTCAATTTAACAATATAAAAAGGATGCAAATAAAGTAAAAAGTTCAAAACAGTCAAGTTGCGATGCAACAGAGGAAACTGGAGGATGCTGAGTGATAATAGCTGCGTTTTCTATTCCCCCTAGAATTACGCGAAACCTAAATATCGCAATAAAAAACTGGTAACGCAAACACCTAAATATCGAAAAACCTCTGAAATATCACTAAAAGGTTTTTACGCTCTCATGAGGAGGTTTTTCAGACGCATCGATGAAGAGGTATATCGCAAAAGTGTCATGGACGGGGGTCACGTGACCAGTTCACTTCAAGTGAAAATGCCGCGTAGGAGGAGACAGAAGTAATCAAAGAGAAAAAATATAACAACTATTGTTGACAGCAAACAAACGTAAACAAACAAAAGCAAACGTGATCCTCGTAATTCTCGTGGGACGAGATTTTACGAGAATCACGGCTTATGCGCACACCATTCAATGGAAACCTGCAAATCGCAATTGTACTTTTAAATTTTAGAAATATCGCTTTTATTATTTTGCGAAAAAAAAGTGGAAACGCAGCTGGTAACTGAGCTTTTCTCCACCTCTCCATCTCCCCCTACTGTTCATCAGCCTCATTCAGACGACAACGTTAACAAAAAAACATCCTCATGGTGAAGAAAAAAGCCAAACAATAAAAAACGAGCCCTGGAAATCGTGTGGCGTGGTTCCAGATGAACTCCCTCCACGGCGCCCACCTGAGGAGACGACTTTGCAGTGGAATTTCCGAGTCCCAGTTTGCCGTAGTCTCCGTCGCCGAAGGCCCAGACCATCATTCCATCAGCAGAGACCACCAGCGTGTGGTTCAGGCCGCAGGCCACCTGAGGGCGACACACCCGGCGTCAGAGACCTTGTCGGCGGAAAGGAAAACTGCCCGCGGCCGCCGTCTCGTCTTTGCCCCACCTGGCCAATCTGGTGGCCCTCCAGCGCCGTCACCTTCTCTGGCAGCTTCTTGTTGGAGTTGTTCCCCAAACCCAGCCGGCCGTAATCGCCGTTGCCGAACGTAAAGAGCTTCCCGTCCGCCGTCACCACCGCCGAGTGTTTGAACCCGCACGACATCTGAAATCAGAGATGGGACGGGTGCCGTTTGCTGGCGACGCTTCAAAAACTTTTTAGGCGCGAGCGCAAGAGTACAAGGAGGAGCTCGCCGACCTGCACCACCTCCTCCCCCTGCAGGGCTTCGATCTGCCTGGGTCGACGCTGGCGGTCGCTGTTGCCGTGGCCCAGCTTGCCGTAGTCGCCGTCCCCCCAGCTGAACACCTCGCCGCTCTCCGTCAGGGCCATGGAGTGGCCGTCGCTGCCGCACGACGTCACCAGCTGAGTGACCACGAAGCCTGGCGGGGAGACGAATATCTTGTTAAGTTACATATCGAGCAGGGTAAAAAATTTGCGATTAATCGCAAGTTTACTCAGGACACCATGTGATTGATCGCAATTAAAAATTTTAATCGACTGGCAGCCGTAATATATATATAAATATTATTGTCACTAAAATGTCTTCATTGGAATTGAATAACAATTACGAGGATGGGAACCTCCTCGAATATTGACGGGTATTTCGCACACCCATTTTCAATAGCCTCTTCTTCCTGCACTCGGTGTTGCAAGGGTCTGCTGGAGCCTCTCTAAATGGTCAATTTAGAGTTCCCAAATTACTTCCCATGCATATTTACGGACTGTGGGAGGAAGCCGGAGATCCTGGAGAGAACCCTTGCAGACACAGGAAGAACATCCAAACTCCACACGGAAAGGCCCCAGGAAGAGAACTGAACCCGCAACCTTCTTGCTGTGAGGCGACTGTGCTGAGCACTGCAGCACCATGTCGCCGGCTTCAAAATACCAAGAAACGAAACGACAAAAACCAAGCTGATCGCACTTCAGCTAGGCTAATGCTAGCGCGCCGGTGTGTGTGTGTGTGGGGAGGAACAGGCAGATATTCCCATGGGTAACACCTTGCAGCGCAGAGATGACGGTGAGGACGTGCAGGTCGTCAGAGTTGCCCTGCCCCAGGCGGCCGTAGCTCCCCTCGCCGCACGCCAACACCGTCCCGTTGGGCTGGATGACAAAAGTGCAGTTCTGTCCGCACACCACCTGGGGGCGCACAGGAAGGACATGAGGAAAGAAAACAACTGAGGTCCGCGTCTCCGAGGGGACGTTAGCTGATGCAACAGGCCAGAGGGGACGTGGGCGGCTACCTGCTGGGCCTGAGAGAAGGACGGCGCCGTGGTCGGTACCAGGATGTTCCTGCCGGCTTCGGCCAGCTGGCCGTGTCGTCCCGCCCCCCACAGGTAGACGTCGCACTTCCCACCGAGGTGCCAGTCCTGCAAGCAGACAACCACACAACACAAACGCACTGTGTGAGCAAAACAGTAGCAGTACGACCCGAACAGACTCGTGGTCACAAGGTCACAAGGTCACAAGGTTTGATGACAAAGCAGGAAGAAGACAAAAGACTTGAAGAAGAAAATAACAGTGACCTCTGACCTCAGTCGTTGGCCGTCACACACAACAAACCACTTTAAGTTTTTCCAATCTGAATATATATTCAGATTGTAAATCTGGATAATACAGATATATTCAGATTGGAGACATGATGGACTGACTGGATCACAATCATCAGAATTATACCCGTCAATACAGAATGTTTGATCCTGTATGCATGTAGGAGTCATAGTGAATTTTAGAATTCTTCACAAACACATTGTCAGTGGTCATTCCAGACCAGCCTCAGCCGGTGGAGATGAGGTGTAAATCGGTGTGGTCCGTCCTCCAGTGACTTCCTTGTTGTCGTGTGTGTGGAAAGTGTCGGTGGGTGTGGCCTCGGCCAGGTCTAAGAGCGGCGGTGATGAGTGTGCGGCCAAACTGCTGATTACAGCTCAGCCAGGAGTGCAAGGTGTTGATTACCTCTGGCCTGGATGTGGCCCAGGACATGATCTGCTCATCCATCCCGGAGGCCCACTTACTGTTGTCCTGCACAAAGACCGCAAGCAGAAAACGCAGATCAAACGACACAGCTGCAGGCTGATGAAGACCGCGGCGGCGGCGGCGGCGGCGCCCTGGACTTGCTCACCATCAGCAGGGCCATCTCGTCCTTGGCCACCGGCTCCAGGTCGGGAACGGAGAAGGACTCTGGGAAGGTGGCGCCGCGGGCCAGCGCCTCCGCCGCCTTCACCGTGGTGGAGAAGCAGTCCAGCCACGCCCACTCGCTGGCGCACCACACGGCGGTGCCGGACTCGGGCGGGCAGTGGCGCAGGCTGGGCGGCATGGGGGGCCGACACAGCAGCTGGTCCAGGTGGAGACCCACAGCCAGGGAGGCCAGGCACTGCATGTAGGGGCTGTGGACCAGCTGCTCACCGCAAACCACGTGAGGCTAAACGGGGGAAAACGCAACAGTTCATCATGGGGGGAGGAGGGGTTGCTGGATGCAACGTCACTTACCACCACTAGAGGTCGTGGTTTTGTCTTTTGCTCAGAGCAAAAAGACGGAATGCAGCCACAGGACTAAAAGTGCCAAGATTAAATAAATAAATACATGGTGAAATAATTAACTAAATTCAATAATCAATGAAAATATAAATTGATTTTATGTGAAAAAACAGATATTATTTCATAATCCAGTGTTGCAGTGCTTTATGAATTTATCTTATCTGTCAAACTCGCCCCTCACAGTCGGTAGGCGGATTGTGACACCTGATTGGTTACCCTGCACATCAAGTCAAGGCAAACTGATTCCAGATGATGGATTAATGCAGCGCTAGTGACCGTATTCCGATGGGTCACTGGGTGGCATGATCGAAGCCAGCAGGTCCTGCTTCTACAAACTGTGCCAGATCAAAAAACATCTCTCGCCAAGCCACCGGCCTAGAAACTTCATGGAGATCCTCCATCAGCGTGAGCGCTGCTTTTAGAAAGAGGTCTTCTTCTTCTTGTTTAGAACGACCAAAGCAGTGGATTAGACCAGATTTGCCATAGCCCCGCCCACTGACTTTGACAGGTGAGTTTGACAGATAAAATAAATTCATGAAGAGCTGCAACAAAGAGCTAAGAAAAAATTTAATACATCATACTTACTTTTTTTTTTTTAGCATAAAAATAATTGTTTTTTTAATTAATGAATGAAATAACATTCAATAAAATGTTTAACTATTTAATGACATTTAATTATTTCACAATGCATTTATTTCTTTCATTTTGGCACTGTCACTCCACCATACAGCACGTCCCTCTTGTTTATTATGTATCGTTCTGTTTTCACAACTTTGACTTCGCAACATGTCATTTTGCTAGGCTACAGGTATCATTAGCGTCCCTGTGTGTAGCAATATTTGTTTTTTTTTCCCCATTAGCCGAATGTCACACACGCAGCTCCTTGAATTTCTCCGTCAATAAACAACAATCAGTACGGAATCAGGGTGATTCTGATCATTTGGCTCACATAACCGCAACCCCGGTTCTCCGATGACTTGTGTGCAGCATCTCAGTCTGGTCTGGTGGGGATACTGGCTGCAGTTTGAGAGAGAAGCAAGCTACGCAGCAACGACGGCTTGTTTTTTGGATTTCTCACCCCCCAGCTGCACGAGTGTGGAGGAAAAGCTTGATTTTGATTTGATGATTCAGAAAGACAAAGTGTGCACCTTCTCGTAGCCGTACTGCTCCTGCAGCATGACGGGCAGTCTCTCCAGGAAGGCCCTCATGCAGGGCGCCATGTTGAGGCCGACCACGCCCTGCTTCTTCAGGGCAGTGCGGCACGTGGACAGCACGTGATTGGACGCCATGAACTCCTTGGAGCAGTTCACCACCAGCACGTCCTGCACAGCACAGGGGGCGACCGCAACACAGTTACGCACAAAACACATCAGTACAGGTTGGGAAAATAAAAAAACAATGCTGAGGAGCCTGACCTTTGACCTGTTGGAACAGACGGCCACGCCCACATCTGGGATCCAGACAGTATTCTGGATGGCACCGGAACCGGCGACCAGACTCTGGAGCACGGAGCCGTCCTGACACACACACACACAGGATGAATCACTCGTTCTTTCCGGCTCTGCTGCGCAGCAGATGCCGTGCGTCCGACGTGCCCTGCTTTCTTCCCTCGACTCACCCGCAGCGACCAGATGTTCATGAGGCCTCCGACGCCGCCTGACGCCAGGGCCATGCCGTCGGGACTGAAGGCCAGCGTTCTCACCGGGGTGATGTGGCCCTTCAGCTGGAAGACACACACGGCTCCCCTGCCAGACCACTGGGAAGACTGGAAACATCCCAATATGTCAGCATCTCTCGGAGCGTGATTACAAATGACAACAGTATGATGACATCATAATGACATTGTTGTCAGTATTATTATTATTGTTATATTTATTTACTCTGGATGCAAACAACGTCAATGGCACTTGTTTGTGGATAATGTGCGTTTACGCTGGCCATCAGAGAACCAATATTGTTTCTGTGAAATACCATTAATTTAGCTTTGGCATCATTCTCCCACAAACCCTCTGTGTCAGAGGAGGGGGATTCTGGGTACTTGGAGGCGTCCTGAGGAACAGTCCAGACCGAAACTAGGCCGTTCTGGCAGCAGCTGTAAAAAAAACACACACAAAAAAACAAAACAAGGGCAGTGAATTACAAGAAAAATATTACTTAAAACCGTGAAAAGTAAGAGAAAACAGCACAGTAGTAATAATCTGCGCTAATCCAGCCTGCTCGGGGGAACCTACACAGCAAACATGCTGAGGGGTTTGGGGGCGCGGCCCGCCAGGCCGCACCAGGCCACGCCGTTCACCGCAGACGGGTGTCTCAGGCTCTGCAGGCAGCGCCAGCCGCAGCCGGAGCCGGAGGCGGAGTCAGAGGAGGCCCACAGCTTCACCAACTCCTCTTTGGCGCAGGTGAGCAGGATCCGGCCGGTGGGGCTCCACTTCATACTGGTGACGGACTCCTGGCGGAGAAGAAAAATAATTGCATTATGGCAGCTTGGACGTCACCTACTGGACTGGAGGGTTATTTGTTCATGTTCTGAAAATACCAGGGCTGTCAGCATTAACAGGTGGCGCGCGATGAGTTTAAATACACGGCATAATGCGCTAATTTTTTTTTAAAATATAATTTTAATCGTAAGCCTTTTGTCCCTTCCATTCACCCGTAGTCAGCTCCTCAAGCCATAGCGCTGTCTGTTTATCCGATTACTTGATGAATTGATGGAATATTCGATAGAATAATCGATTACCAAAATATTCAATAGCTTCAGCCCGAGTCTAGATGCACTGTTTTGAAAGAAATAATACAGAAGATCAAAACAAAGGAACTCAATTCTATGTGTTCATTTTGTTACCAATTAAGACACTCTGGATAGAATTGCTTTAATATTAATACGGACATAGAGACTTGAAATGCAACGTAATAGCATTCTATACATGCAAATCAAAACGCGATTAATCGCGATTAACTATGGAAATTCAGAAATTAATGGCAATTCAAAAATTAATTGTTTGACAGTCATAAAAAATACCTTTCATCGTCTATTTAATCCTTTAAACCGACCTCGCTTGCAATGGGTTGGGTTTTTTACTACCTTGTGGCTACCTGAACATTATTTATTATCAAAAAGTGTATTATTGTGTACTATTATTATTATTGCTCTGTTGATTTATCCCGTCTGTTTGCATATTGCATTGTATTGTGTTGTGTTCTTTCTCTTTCAACAAATTACAAATTCGTGGCTTTTGCCATAATCTGCCATATTTACAGAGACATTGTCATCACTGCTCATTAATGTGCACTGTCCTTGTTCAAACAAAGTATATTTCTTTCCTCATTTATTTATATTTATTGATTGATTGCTATATTACCTTGTGAGCGTCAATGACCACAATGGCTCCTTTCTCCAGCGGCTCTTTGGATCCAATCAGCAGCTTCCCGTCAGCGTAGCCCACGGCGAACGGCTTGTCCTCGCTGTACCAGGCGATGTGCATCACCGCCACTGCAGCAGAACACGCAGCCGAATCAGTCCTGCTGTCGGGTTTTCGAGTGAAGCGGCTGAGCTAAGACACGGTTCCGCGGCTCAGTCCTACCGTCCTTCCTGTAGCAGTGCTCCAGTTCGGTGCGCTGCATGCTGCACGAGTCCAGCACCTCGATGAGGCCCAGAGATCCGTCCATCCGGCCCACCAGCAGCAGGTCTTTGGGCTCGCCGCACCACAGCATCTCCGCCTCCTCCCTGGGCCAAGCCAAGGCCGACACCCAGTGCGGCTGCACGTCCAGGAGACCTTTACCGCCTGGAAGTGGGGGGAGGGGAGAAGTTCACCAAAGGCTGATCCCGCCAACCCTCCCACCCACACAACGGACAGCTGCGAACAGCTGCAATTGTACATGTTGACATAAGGAACCAGGTGCGGCTTCACAACTTGTGTGCCACGCCCACACTGAGTGGCATTCCGCTCATTCATCCCATCCACCAGTCGTCTGGGAGACGATGCTCTCAGTCGGTCCCCTCAACATGACACCCCACGTTGTCCGACCTGCACCGTAGGTAAGCTTTGTTTGAATAGACCCATCACTGTATTTGTATCCAAACACTCCAAGCCTTGTGAGGAGCATGGGGTCGGAAAATGTCAAAAAGCAAAGGCAGCCCGGGGTCCTTCACCGGAAATTTCCCAACATCCCACTTTTGCTGACCATTAATAATATAATATAATAATATTAAGTGTGTAATATTTGGAGATTTTGAAAAAGTAACAGCGACATCAAATGGTACATTTTAGATAAATGGTACTTTTTCACTCTCTTCCCCTCCTGAGCTTGCCAGTGAACTACGGTGGCCTGCGCACGCAAGCCTGAATACCTCGTCCACCTTATTTGTTGGTTTACTTGAAGACGCAAGCAGTCACCCTAGTAACAAAATGTGCAATCAGGTGGCTGGATTGTCCACACAAGGCTTCCTTAGAAGTATGGCGGTGCAGGATGGCAGCTAACTGGCAGCAAGATCCTATATATATAATATATAAATAATTACCTTGTAAGGGTAGGAAACCCAAATTACTTTTATTGTAATGTGAGTATAAACTTTTGTTAATGTATTGAAGGGCAGTATATCAAATTTTTTCCAATATAAACCTGCAACCTCTAATAAATACGTGATATAAATGCAGAGAATGTTTGAAACTTTGCATTTGTAAACTTAAAATGTGGCTTTTTTTTTTTTTTTTTAAAGAATAGATTGAAATTGAAATAAAACTCATTTTCTTCTTTCAATTACAAAATGAACCTGTTCGTGTAGCTGACCTGCAGCTCCCTCTTGTGGTTCTCCAATGCTATTACTTCAATCTGCTCAACATTACATTTCAAGAAGGCTTTGAGTAAGTAGTTGTAGAGGCTGGCTGCTTTTGCGTCTCAATGTTAGTTGGTTTGAGAGATAACCAAATGTCCACTCAGTCCTGTATGACACTCCCCACAAAAACACATCCTGAGAGTCACATTGCATCTGCAGCAGGTGAAACGTGCACCTAGAGGCTGATGGGAAGTGGACTGTGAATCTATTTTTAATGAGAGACACAAGCAGTTTTCTAAAGGCAAATAGAGGGCAGAGCCAGGGAAGAGAGGTAGGCTGGTGTTTACCGTTGACCTGCCAGATGTTGACCATCTTCTCCATGGCAGAGGCCAGATATTTCCCCGTGACGCTCCAAGACAGAGGTGACAGAGACGGATCGCTAGGAGACCCCATGGAGGTCCCGCCGTCCTCTGATGAGCCGTTACTGAGGGGGGGAAACAGAATGAACACAAGTGAGAGTTGTCTAGCAAAGCCCAGAAGACCCGGCTAACACAACGGGCTGGCCGCAAAGACGCTAGCAGAGTCACGCAGCCTTTCTTTGTCTCAGTGTGAATAACAACTTGAAGTGATTTGAAGTTTGTCTGCATCAGATGTAAAAAACAGTGCCAGTGTCAGCGTGGATGCTGCAGCGTATGGTAACTTTGATCACAACTGGACAATGTTGCCATTTCCCATTGATGCCATTCCCGCCAATGGGAAGCCTGAAGCTGTTCCTGGTTTCACTGGTCAGAGAAGAAATACGTGAAGGCCTGTTTTGAAAGTTTTGTTCGATCTCCTTCCAAGACCTCTGAAGGGCTCTTCCCCCCTCTGCAAGTAACCACAGTCTATTTTCCAGAGGGACATGAGAAATGGGTCCATAAGTATCTGCACTTTCTACATCTTGCATTGGAAAAACACACTTGTTACTTTTGTGCTTAAAGTTTTTAAAAGACACTAATTCTGTTAAAAGTATTTCACTTTTAACTTTTCAAGACACTGTTGTGTCTTAAGGTGGAGCTATTTGAACTCTGCTGGTGTGTAATTCAATGTAAAAGTGAATGATAATTTAAAGGGAGATTATTTTAGAGCACCTCGGCTGCAACTGATTTTTTCCGTTGCGTGGCTCAGTGCTCAGTGTCACTTACTCCTTGTTGAAGATGCAGGTCTGCTGGAGGGTGTACTGGCTCTTGGTGACGTTCCACATTCGGACCGTCCCGTCGCTGCCGCTGGTGGCCAGCAAGCCCTTCTTACTGGACCAGCCGCACGTGATGACCTGACCGAGACGGGACACCACGGGGTTTTACATAAATCAATCAATAAATAATAATAACGATAAAAGCAGCTGGAAGTCAGCCGACAAAAACTCCACTCCACTCACTCTGCCCTGGTGGGCCTCCAGCTTGACCAGGGAGCACTTGCGCAGGTCTCCGGCCATGTCGGCGAAGGTCTGCGGTCGGTTCTGGTTGTTGTCGCGGTCGTGCGCCGCCAGCGTGCGCACCAGCTGCTGGGCCGCCCACTGGCGGTGCTGCGAGGAGAGGCGGGAGGACAGGCAGCAGGCCGCCAGAGCGTTGGCCAGCTCCAGAGGCCCTACAGCGGAGGGATTATGGGAAGGGTGGGCATATAAATGCGCAATTAGACCTGCTCGGAAAAAAAAGTGGAAGACAAGGTGACAAAGGTGGACAAAGGTGAGTGACTGGGAGGAGCACAAGTGAGGCAGACAAACAAGACTGATGTGATGTTGGTGGAGTCATCTCTGCATGAAATCACACACACATACATACATGTACACACATACACACATATATAGCAGTTATGAGACAATGGTGAGACAGAAAATGGTCTGATGAAGTCAGGGCCATCTTCCAGTAGGAAAGAGGCAGCAACATGAACAGAGTCGGTCATGCTTCTCACTCCCTGATTAAAGACTCAACGCACAAACTCTTGACGCTGCCGAGTTCCCAGCTTTAAGACGGCGGGAGGTTGTGACTGTACTCGTATAATTGTGGAAGTGTGTGAATTAATGTGCATATTTAAAATCTAAGTCCTTTTAAACAAAAAAAAAAAAAAAAAAAAGAGAGAAAAAAAAAAAGGCTAACAAGTCCCTAAATAGTTGCCTAGATAGAACTTCCTGGGCAGGGAGGAGGGAACAAGTGTGTGATTTCAGACACAAAACAAAAAAAACATAAAACTAAAGGTTAATTTCTTATTTCACGAGAGTGTAGCAAACTGGTTGCCCTTCATATGAGTCCCATGAAGTAGCTCTCAGGTTCAAAAAAGTTGTTGAGTTGTTGAGTTTTAAGGCAAAACTTTTTGTTCCTTGACGTTTCACACTGTCGTGCTTGTTGTCTGTCTGGTGTGTGAAAAAGCCTTTTATTCGCTGTGACCAGGGGAGAATGTGGGACCTGCATCACAGAGATGTGTGGGATGTGTGTGTGGCCGTGCGCTCGTGTTTTATGAACCTCGCTTCTCGACGTCAGCCTTGTCGTACGCCGGCCGCAGTCTGGCTCCCTTGTCGGCCAGCAGCGCCACCAGCGCCTGCGTCACCACAAAGTTCGGGGAGGTGACCAGCTTGTTCTCCTCGGCCACGCCCCTGAGGAAGCTGGGCAGGAACTTCCTCTGGATGGGGTCGTCCACGGTGGTCAGGTTCATGCCGGTGGCGGCCGAGATCAGGTTCTGCAGAGGGGAGCGGGTTCGATTGTGGCGTTAGCAGGAAACGGACACGGGTCCGGTCTAATTACTGGGATCGTACGCATGGAGGACAGCAGATGACTCCGATCCGTCAGATATGGACCACTTTGCAAATCGGCTCAACCTGATGAGTCCACCGTCCCACTTTAAACTGACTTTAGTGAACCTTATTGCATGGCCCTCTGCATTTTGTTTAATGTTTGATTTATTGAGACATTTTTCAAAGTACCACTCCTATGTTCCTGAAGTATTATTGTTTCACTCACCAGCCTTTGATTTGTGAAATAGTCCGGGCTGCTGGTTTTATTCCGTTACTTATTGTTCGTTTATACTCTCATTCTTATCTTTGAACAAAACGACATTCAGGTTTTTTTTTAACATGAAATACACTGATTATTGAGCTAATAAGAAAAAATCTTTCTTTTTTTAATTTTCATTTTAATTAATCTAACTTTTTTTTTTTTTTTAAATGCACCTCATCTTTGAATTGGACCTGAATAAATTGTATCATGAAGGAGTAACTGAGTAACTGGAGTGTTTAAATCACAGGTGTCAAACTCTGGCCCGCTGGTTTAAATGTTCACTAGTGGTTTTTGTATGCAATTCATGTCATCCTGGATAATTCACAAAGGCTGCGATAGCAGGAATTTACCATCAGGAGGAGTATAACAGCAATAATATACGGGCGTCAGAGAGTTAAAGAAATGGAATCAGCATCCAAGAGTTTCTGGAAGATAAAACGACGGCTGCATAGATGGAGCGAAACAGAACCAAGGTGACAACTCCCACCCCACGGTGACACTACCACCAGGACATCCCGGATATTTTGACTGGCGGTGGCCGAGGGGGGGCTGAGCAGGATCTCGTACCTGAGTGCAGAGCTGCACCAGCAGCTTGGCAGCGTTGGGGCTGTTGGAGGCCAGGCAGCCCACCGCCGTGCTGAGGTAGGCCAGGCAGGAGATGGGTTTGCTGGCCTTGGCAGCGCCGCGGGGACGCTCGCTGTGACCTCCTGAGCCCGACGTGGGGCTGGTGGAGAGGCCGGCCCGGCCCGCCGCCGCCAGGCACATCAGCCGGACCAGAGTCCTGATGTCGGTCAGACCCAGAGACTCCAGGCCGGCTGCCAGGCTGCAGCTGGAGCCGCTGTGAGGGAGGGGGCGGAGGGGAGGTCAGTGGCTTTTCCAAAAAGAGTTCTGCTTCAAATCTTTCTGTGATACAAATGTTCAAAGACATTGCTGAAGCGCAAACATGCAGACAAACCCTAATGCCTAATATCCCCCTGGTGGTTGGTTTTGGTAGTGCTTACAGACACAAAAAGTCACTTGACTAGCGTTTCCTATCAGTGATCAGCGAGTCTGTCCTTCCAAAACAATTCCATAGACGTGAGGAAAGTCCACCCTTCACTTCTGCTGCTGCTCCACTTTTTAGTAAGCCTGTGTTCTAATGTTTTGCCCCTTTCCAAACAATTGGAAAGTCCAACAAATCAATGAATCAATGAATCAATAACTCAATCAATCAACTTTTGTGTCTCAAGGGCTAAACACCATCCAAAGGCGTCATGAAGTGCTTTTGCGCATAGTCAAAAAGTAAACCAACTGATCCTTCCAGAGAAGCATGTGAGAAGAAAGCTGGAGCAGACCCCGCCTCTGGAGGGGGCGGAGTCATCCGCTTTGACCGGTTGGGGTGAGAAGGAAATACAAGTGAAGAGAAAGAGTGAGAGTGGCAGACAGGCCAGAGTGAGTTGCAGTGGGGAATACATCCAAGCATTGACAAAGCTGTGAATGTTTAAATACACAACATCAACTTTAGCAGGAAGCTGGAAACAGAGGGCTAAATATGCAGCTTTTGGACATCTGCAGAGGTTTTTTGGTAAATTAAAGGTTGTGCCAGTGGAGCCTGGGATACAAACTGATGATCTAAAAGTTGAATGTCACAAGTTCTACAAATCTTGCTCAGGTCTTTTGATAAAAATAACGCCGTGCTCCATCTCAGAGACATGCAGTTCTACCTGACGGACAGCAGGGACAGCGCTCTCATCACCATGGTCCTGGCCAGCAGCACCTGGGCTGCAGCCGTCACCCTGCGCAAGGCCATGACCCGGTCGTGAGGATGCTGGAGTGCGGCTGCCTGCTCGCCCAGGGTCACTCTGCCCGAAGAACTCTTGTCCACTGACGTCTGGCAGCCTGCAGACACAAACACACAGCCTGAGCTCAGCGACGTCCGAGTTCAAGTTAAAGTTTTATCAGGATCCCCATAAACACGGCAAAACCAGCCATTCTTCCAGGGGTCCTCATTCACCACTCAAAAATTCATATTATTATACATGAAACATAGAAACACCACGTCACATGCATGCTGCCACAACAATTTAACATAAAAAGAAAACACAATGAGACAAACATCCAACCACAATACAACTTTTAACAAAAACAGACAAGCTTAAGTTACACTGATAGACATGTGCTAATAGCAAAACAAAAACGTTATGTTAATACTACCTCTAATGGTATTACAGTGTTACACATCTCAACGAACACGCATCCTTTGTTTAATAATCACCAGTATTAGCCAATCCCAGCCAACCCCCACGCACAACCACAGCAGAAGCAGAAACCTGACAATTTGACCAGAGGCCATCGTGTCACATTCCTGAACAAAATATACTGCTTGAGTGAAAAAAGTCAATTTGCTCTCGCTGTTCTCTTGTCTGATGTAACTGGGTGAAATATTCTATTGACTAATTACTTAATATAACATTGTTCTTTTAATCGTATTGGTTCTTGCTCTGGGTTGTGTGAATATCCCCTGTGTTGACTGCCTGAGATCACAGACAGTTAATCACATAGTATAAATGGGGTTTTAAAGACTAAAATATATCTGAAAAATACCAGCAAAGACCACACAAGTCAATTCGAACTGTTCACCAATTTAGCACATCACGCATTGCAATAACATTTGTTCTGATATTGTGACATCTGACAACACAAGTTGCTCTATTTTGTGCAACTTGGAGTTTCTTGATCATGTCAGTTGTAGCGTTTGACCATCGATGTTTGACTAGGTTAATGCTTGCATGACCTTTTTTTTTAAGGTATTTTTGTAAGACTTTAGCACACCAGTTAACTACAGAAATACCAGAACTTTGCTATTATTTGTTTTATACATGTTGTTTTTATTCTATCTTACATTATATACTGCTTTATATTTATATTTATTGCTATTCTTAGCACTTTGCTAAGGGCATCCTGAATCAATCTCGTTGTAACTTGGGCACAATGACAGTAAAGCTTTTTGATTTGATATTATTTTGAGTGGGCCGCCAGACGGCCGCCGTGACTCTGCGACCCCTCCTCACCTATCTGTAGCAGGGTTTCCTCCATGCTGTTGGCGGCCGTCACCATGGCGACAGACGCTCCCAGCGGGTCGCTGTCGGGGAACTGGACCGCCTCCGGAACCATCCTCCTCTCACTGAGACCCAGCGGGCTGGCCAGGAGCTCAAACTCCTCCTCCCCCGTCAGCTTCTCCTCCTCATCCACGTCCATCATGTCCCAGTCCTCTGTGGCGGGACGGACAAACGGACGGCAAGTTAAGAGGGGACGCGTGCACAGGTCAAACCGGTTCGTGCCGGATTCTGAATGAGATTGAGCGTCTCTCACCTTCGTAGACGCTGTCCTGCTTTCCCAGCAGGTCGGGGGCTTGGCCTTTGTACCTGGAATCATGGAGCAGTGGGTTACACAGTGTAGGTGAGCACGGCGACAGTCTAAACAGAAATAAACATGTAGAAAATAACATTGATTATTGTTATCAAAAGTGTCAACATCCAATAATGGCTGCCTGGTCAGGTTTTATCAGGATCCAGATGAACATGGCATTTCCATGACATTTATTTTTATTTTTGCAAAATTATCATTATCATTTTTAATTTTTACTTCAGTACATTTCAGAACCTGTACTTTCTTACTTTTACTCGAGAAAAGAAACTGCATCAGTACTTTTAACAGATAATATTATTTTTTTTTACCACAAACATCCGTACATTTACTTCAGTACAGAATGTGAATACTTTTGCCACGTCTGCTGCTTTCGAGGCTGAAAGTGCCTCCGAGTGTAACCGGACCACACTCACGCAGTGACTCCGGACACGTACTTCTCCACAGTTTTGGCTTTGCTCTTGATGGCGAGGTACTTTTCCCGGCAGGCGCCGCACAGCAGGTAGTAAGGGTTGCCGCTGCCGCACTCGCCGCCGAACCAGCCGTCCACGTAGGAGCCGTTGCTGCGGTAGCCCTGGCGGTTGGCGCTGCGGCCGCAGCCCGGGTGGCTCTTCTTCATGTGCTGGTTGAAGTTGGCCACGCTGGCCTCGCACAGCTCGCACACCACCACCTCGTCGCGCTCGTCTGCCTCGCAGACGTGCTGCAAACACACACACAGAAAAGAGGGGTTCAGAGGAACAGTTCAGCACCTGGACAGTTCCAACTTGAATTGATGGGTCAAGGGTTAGTGATCAATGAGAGTAATTCAACTATAAAGTGTTCAGTCATTTCATGAAGACATGGAGGAGGTCAGTGGGTGTGGTTAGTGTGTGTGTGGGTGTTCGGGGAGGGGGACGGAGAGGGTGGATGATGATGACAGCTCTTCAAAGCTGTAGCATAAAGTCACACACACCCATGTTGGCCAGTCCAGTACCTCCGGGATCCACATTCCCAGAATGTCAGTGTCACTGGCCAGGTCCTGGCCGAACATGGCCTCCATGGTCTCCTCGTCGAGGTCCATCTCCAGCTCCTCGTCCAGGTTGAAGTCGTATAGGGCACTCGGGTCCTGCTGCTGCTGCTGCTGCTGTTGTTGCTGCTGCTGCTGCTGTTGCTGCTGCTGCTGCTGCTGGGATGACACCTCCCGGCGGGACTGGCTGTGGTGGGCCTGCACTGAGCGGTACAGGCCGGCTGAGTAGGAAATGGAAAGTTACGACAGCTGAGCAGGACCCTTGAAGTGTCTGTGGAGCGTTTGCTGCATGCGTTCTATTGACGCTCGGCGACTGCGTCAATCGAAACAGATTGAATTTGTTCAGTCGGGAAGTTAGTGATGGGGAAACACGGTGGATCCGGTTGATTTTCATCATACTGTACAACAGGGGCGGGTAAACTTTTTGACTGGTGGGTCACAATTGGTTCCAAAATTTGACAGAGGGACTATAAATATGTATGAGGGATGGCCAGAAAACATATCATGTAGCTTTATTGTCAATTGAAAATGACCAAAAGCAAAGTTACAACAAAATCAGTGTCTTTGAAGCCCCACGGTATTTAGCTCTTTACTGAAATGACTCTTAAAACACTAAAAACATGAATGAAATACAGCTTCTTTTTTTTTATGACTTACTTACTACTAATAACATTTCTTCAACTTCAGCGGGCCGGATTAAAAAGCTTAACGGGTCGCATATGGCCCCCAGGCCATAGTTTGCCCAATGCCTGCCATACAATATGCTGTCTTTTAGTTTTTGTATGCACTGTGTTTTACTGTGAAACATCAACGTGATGAACTGGCTTCAACATAGTTAAGCTCGGCTGTCAAATAATGAAGGAGATTTCACTTTAAATCTTAAACTATAACTATAATGAACAAAATACAGGTACACTTTCATCACGCCGCGCCAGACGCTTTCAGTGGGCAGTAATAGACTCACCGGCGCGGGCTAAGAGCGTGCGAGCCGCCAGGTCGAAGCGGTGTTTCCTGCCGGCGTTGGATCGACCTCGGAGCGGAGCGCCGCTGGAGGCCGAGGCGTTGTCCTGCTCCAGAGCCTCCGGGCTGCAAAGTCAAGTCAAGGCAACAAAACAGAAACGATAGAACTGTTAAAAAACAAAAAAAGCTTAATTTGCACATGGCCAAGTTTTAAAAAGTGAAGAAAAGTGAAGGATTCTGTGCAGATACAGCAGGGTTGTTTGTTGAGGCCCATCATTAACAGTGTTTTCACATAAACACTTGATTAAAAACAATATGGACTCTTGATTTTAGTATCGTTCAGAAAATATCAACTTGCTTTCCTGTGGCTTCAAAGCTGTGTGACTCAGTACTCCACTCACAGCCAGGCAAACAAACAGCTACACTGCATAAAGGATGCACCAATTTGACTGAATTATTTTACTTTTGGTAAACTTAAAACCTTAAAATGGTGCCATGTTAAAGTATAACATATTAAATAAAAACAATGACAAGAGGTAAATAAAAAAAATGTAAAAAAAATAGTGTTTGTCCAGTGCAGCATTAGCTTAAAGTTCACAGGTCACATGACATGGACGCTACTGAAATCCTTTTATTTTTTATTCAGACACTTAATGTGACATCAACTTAACTGTGTCAGCAGTCAATATTGATGCAACCAGGCAGGATCTTATGAGTAAGTAATACAACTAGATAACAATAAGGATGATAAATGATTACAACTGAGGTGTATGAAAGTGTTGAGGGCCACGCTACCTCTCGCTGAAGCCCTCCTCCACCTCTGAGGCGTCGGCGCTGGCGATGTCTCCGGGCGAACACAGGTACGAGCTCCTTTCCACAGCTTTCCCCGAACCCAAGGCCGCGCCGCCACTGCAGGGCGACTCGGACGTCTCGCCGCCTCGGCCGTGAGACTCCCCGTGCTCGTCCTCAGTGCCCGGATGTTCGATCATCCACATGGCCAGCACCGTGATGTTCTGGGCGTCCACCTCTCCTCTGGCACCTGAAGTAGCACGAGTGGGGTCCTTACATCTCTCTCTCAACGCCATAAATTCAACCCTAATTCATCCCCATTAACAGTAATAACAAGCCCTTGCATCTACTACTTGGCATTGTGTTATTTTAAACTGGATAATGGATAAAGCTCCATCTAAGGTTCAATGGCAAAGAGTGGTACTCAAATATATTGCTTTAGACTATCTGACAGGTAGGCAGCACAGCAAAGATGATGTTTTTCGTAAACCTATCCATTCATCCATCCATCTATTCGTCTATCAAAGTAAGCAGAGTAAGGGGAGGAGGTCTGACCTGTGGCTTCCAGAGCCTTGGTGATCTGCCGCAGGGAGAAGCCCATCTCCAGCAGCGGCACGGCGATGGCTGGGGGAGGCGGAGACGTGGACAGACGGCTGCTGGGGTCCGACAGCGCTGCAGGGGGAATAAACCAGTCAGTCACTGCAGCCACTCACATCTGATCTAATTTTCTAGGACTGCGGCTGAAAAGCTGTGCGTGCTCACAGGTTCCTGATCTGTTCTGCGGCCGGTTGGTTTGGGAGTCGGGGGAGGTGAGACTCTGCCGGCGGCCCACTTCGTCCGACGGGGAGGTGGGTAGCGACGACACCGGAGGAGTCTGAGCTCGGCGGCTTGGCACCAGCGTGGTGGTTGGGTAGCTGGAGAACATTTGCCTGCAGAGTAGGGATGCAAATTATCGATTAATTCATTAATCGTTAGTTGATTAACCTAATCAATCGATTAACGATTAATCGTTAAGTAGCTCTAATGGCTTAGGGGAAGAAACTTTTCCTCCAAAGGAGAAGCGTTTGGACACAGCGAGGAGAAGGAACTCCAGGATCAGCTGCAACCTTCTGACCTGAGGAGGCTCAGGGGCATCACGCCTGGGGACTCTGAAGCTGGGACGGTCTCGGTGTCCGTCACTGGTGTGGTGGCCGTGGTGGTGTCCTCCAGCGAGGAGCTCATGAAGGAGGTGGTGCTGGAGGCTGAGGGGCTGGTAGTGACCGGGGTCTGCGCCAGCTGCTCCCCCTCCGGGGCCTCCCCCTCCCCCTCTGGCGGCTCACTTCTCACTCCTGACGAGAGGAAACAGCAGCGATCAGACGTGGGCCACGTTTCCCCAAAGTCGTGTTTGGTCTGCGTGTTCCTTCTCACCAGTCTTGGACTTTCCGGCGCCAGGCTCCTCCATCAGCCCGCTCACCACCAGCTTGTAAATCATGGCCTGCGCCCTCTCCAGGTCGGCCAGGCCCAGCGCCCGCTTGATGGGCGAGCGCATGACGGCGCGCTTCACCATGTGGCGCATGAGGAACTGCAGCGCCGCCCGCATCTCCGCCTCCTCCTTGCACACCGGCGAGGTTGCAGCCGCGCTGCCATTGGCGTTCAGGTCGGCGTTGTGGCCGCTGGGAGCCGCCTCGGGCAACACCTGGGAGTCGGACGAGGAGGTCAGAGGTCGTGCAAGGTGTGGTTGGAGTCTAAAATTGTGTCCCAAATCCCCCACTCGTTCCCCCTTCCCTATACAGGAAGTTCCATGTAGCTAGTTCCACTAGCGAGTCATTAGCCAAATTTAATGACACCACTTTTGGTCTCATCGTGGTCACATGATCAAAACGGCACATCAGCAGGTGGTAAAAAATAATTTAAGAATAAATAATTTCATTAATTTACAGAAATATATGCATTTTTGTGCCAAGTAGAAACAACACTAAGCATCTTCCCACATCAAAAAAATGAAATAAAAATAACATGACGGGACTGCCGGGTTAGGGACCATCCATTGTACACTACTCTCAGTGATGCATTGTGGGATACATTGAGTGGATTATAGAGAATACCACTCAGTATTTGGACACCACTACAAAATGGTGGAACCCCTATATGTTGACCATATGGTCAGTAGGGGGCGATATATTCCTTAAAGCCCTATTTTATGAGCAAAATGTACGTTGCCAATGTTTTCTAACAATATTTCAATGCTGTTGAATGAAATGGAAAAAATCTTCAATTTTTTGCTCCTAGAGGCCACACTAGCTGCGTCTCCATTACCCCTAGAATTGCACGCAAACCTAAATATCACAATGAAAAGCTGATAATGGAAACACCTAAACTTCGAAAAACCTCTCCAATATCCCAAAAAGGTTTTGACGCTCTCATGAGGTGATTATTCAGATGTATCGACAAGGAGGTATATGCGAAAGTGTCATGGAAACTTTTTTCGCATTTACACGTCATTGGAGGTGACGTAGGGGTCACGTGACCGGTTGCCTTCAAATGAAAATGGTATGTTGTGTTTGGATGGAGGAGGAGACGGAATATTGTTTACAAGTAATCAAAGAGAAAAATATAACAACCATTCTTGACAGCAAACAAATGCAAACAAACAAAAGCAAACAAAATTCTCGTGGGACGAGATTTTACGAGAACTGCGGCTTATGCGCTTCACACCATTCAATGGAAAGACCTGCAAATCGCAACTGTGCTTTGTCGAAATTTTTGAAATATCTCTTTTATTTTGTGAAAAACTGTAATGGAAACGCAGCTACAGGTCCTGGGAAGCCCCTCTGTGATGTCACAAAGAGCACCCAACCTCTTCAAGGTCAGTGCCTACACCCTGGTTTTAGTAGGAGGCTGTAAAGCTGAGAGGTAAATATGCTGATCCTTTGTGACATCACAGAGTGGCGCAGCTGCAGAAGTGAAGGATGTCTGACTTGCTCACTGACAGCACAGCGACACCGACACTGGCAGGACGGTGTAGTCTGACCCCTCAAAAGGGGTGTGTGGTTGGCTAAAACGTGACGAGTGAGCGCACACCTTGGGGATGAGCAGCAGCTCGGCGTACTTGCTGCAGCTGAGCAGAGCGCTGAGGGTCTTCATGGCGCCGAGGTAGAGGTAGGACAGCTGCACGGCGTGGATCTCTGACTGCGTGGACGCCGCCGCCGCCACCGCCGCCGCTGCCGCTGAGGGGCACCGGTGGCGGTGGGCTCGTGACCGCGGGCGCCGTGCTGCTCGTGGCCCTTCTTCCTGCCGGCCTCGGCGGGAGCGTGCGGGGCGGGCGAAGCGCCTCGCTGACGCCTCCGCTGGCCACGGAGGAGATCTCGCCCTCCGACTTGGAGTTGGGCGCCACGTGCGCCTTCACCTCGCCCAGGCTGTGCGACACCCGCAGGTCGGAGGCGGCGTTCTCCTTCTGCGCCTCGCCGTCCGGCCGGTCCTCGCCGCCGGGGGCTCGTGGCCGGCGGACGAGGCGTTGCGGTGCCTCTTCTCGTGGCGGCGGGCGCCCAGCTTGGCCGCCGAGTCCTCGTGGATGCTGGTGAGGCAGGTGAGGTCCAGGAGGAGCGAGGCGTTCAGGCCGCGCAGGCGGCCCACGTCGAACGGCAGCGGCTCGCAGGGCTCCAGGTTGTAGAGCGGCGTGTCGCTAGGTGACCAGAAAGTTGGGAAGCTTTAATCGAAGGCGGTGGAGGAGACGTGGAAGGGAGGAGACAAAGGGAAGGAAGCACAAAGTGAGGGACAGGGTAGGAAGAGGCGGAGCTCGGCATGCAAGGAAAGCCAAAGTGGGATGGCAGGTCAAACATGCTCATGCTGCTGCTGGTGGTGATCGAAGGGACTTGAAGAGTTGTGGATTACAAAAAAGGCGAGTGAAGAGCAAAAAAAACAAAAAAAAAAACAAAAAACAAGGGGTTGAAAATCACAGAGATGACTGAGGGAAAAGAAGTGATGGAGAAATCCCAAGGACAGAGCGACAGACAGAGACAGACAAACAGACAGACAGCCTTGGCACAACTTCTGAGTGGACCAATCAGCAGAGAGGGTTTGTGCAGTAGGAGGAAACTGCTACAAGCAGAAAACCATTGTGGTTGTCACTGCGCAACGACTGAAGGACCATAACAGAAACATCTACAATAGAAATATAGGCTATGAATCGCGTTCCAGGTCACAGTCGTCCTGTGAGCCTTTATAAGGTTATAAAATTATTTTTGTATAGCGGTCTATGGGAAAAATGCCTTTTGGGCGTATGAGATTTTTTTGCTGCAGTACCTCAAGTGGCCACTGGGAAAACTCGTGGCGCGGCCATATTGCCAGTCCGGTGTCCAGTTCTTAAACATAATACACGCATGGTGTGGAGTCTTTTTTTTTGTTCTTTCTTTTTTTACAAAAAAAAATTCTGACTATAGTCCACTAGATGCTGAATGCCATGTGAGGCACGTGCCTCAAATAACATTTTGGACCCAAGAAAACAAGAAAACAAGAAAACAAGTGACGTGTTAACGTTCAATCTGCACCAATCTGAGAGATTTTAGTACAGTTTCCGCCCCCTCGCCCCTCAGACTGGCGGAGGAAGCGCGGAAACACAGAAGAAACACAAGCACAAAGGACTCTTGACTGGATACCTGATGGTGATCTCCGCCTCGTCCCACTGCACCTTGGCCGACGTGCTGCCCTCCTTGACCACGCCCAGCAGGGTGGCGTGCCGCCCCGTCTGCTTGTGCACGCACCTCCCGCCCACGCGCAGGCCGGCGTCCGCTCCGCCGATGATGGCGAGCACGGGCCACACCTCGGTGCACAGTGTCCTCAGGTGGTGCTCGGCCAGCTCGGCCAGGCCGTGCTGCCGCGCGTGGCGCCCTCGGTCCTCCTCCGGCCTGGCTGCTGCTGCTGCCGCTGCCGCCGCCTCCTGGCTCTCCCTCTGGGCGTCGTGCTCCTCGCGGCTCTGCACTGCGGCTCTTCTTCAGCCTCTGGCCGCCGCCGCCGCCGGACGACCCGGCCGACTCTTTGAAGCAGGCCTTGATCTTGTGCAGCCGCTCAATCATGGTCTTGTTGATGCGCTGCGTCCAGTGGTCGGTGCGGTGCAGGATGCGGATCAGCTGGGTGGTGGCCTCGGCCAGCACGGTGGCCATGGGGCTGCAGACGGGGTCGCCGGGCAGCAGGTCCCGCGGGGTGCCTCTCATCTGCATGTCGCAGATCTTCACCTGGTGACAGTCCAGATCCAAACAAAGGCACACGTTCATGGTGCTGATTTGTCAATACCTGAGATTCCAAAGCAGCCCTAATTTATAATCATCATTGTCTATTTTACCCTGAAAAAAAGTCATTGAGATCAAAAATCTCTTAACCAAGAGTTAAAATTCACCTTGTGTCCACAACCTTGACAATTTTAGCTCCTTTTGAAGGTCATCCAAGGCCGAAGGAACAGCATATTTAAAACATGTATGTACGTGTGTGTGTGTGTATATATATATAGATATATATTTATACATATATACATATACATACATATACATATACATACATATATATATACATATATACATACATATACACATATATACATATATACATATACATATACATATATACATACATGCATACATACACATATTTACACACACATATAAATATATACATACACACACGCACAAACCCTTCTAAGGGTAGGAAAACCAAAAACTATACACTTTCATCATTGTATTTAAGGGCAGTATACTAAACTTTTACCAATACAAAAAGCATAAATCAAGCCAAATATTACACCAAATATTACACACTGGTCCTTTAAATGGGCTCCTGCTCCTGCCTATTGGACAAACCAAGCTGTGGCTCAGGGGCCCAGACTGAGGTTACCTGTTGTGTTGCTAAAAAAGATAAAGTAAAAACGAGACAGTCCTTTGCAAAGATAGCAAAGTGTAGGTTTGACTCTGACCTTCTCTCCCGGGTTGCTGCTATAGAACATCACACACGGGTACAGCTCTGTGGCGTCCACGTCCTCAAAGGCCAACTTTGGCTCCTGTTGGGATGACAGGAAGCTTTAGTGCGTCCCAAGAAAATAGTGAAAGCAGCCAGTTGCGTGTAAGTGGTGGCGGCGGCCTCACACCTCTCCGTTCTTGCCAAACGAGATGGTTCGGGCCTCCATGTCCAGCACGCAGGTGATGAAGTCGCCCTGCGTGAAGCTGCCGAGCGTCAGCGTCTGCTCGCCGTTGTGGTACAGGTTGCCGCTGTAGGCGCGGTACAGCCACATGTCGGAGGTGGTGCGGTGGTTGAAGTCGTGCACGGGCCAGCGGGACACGCCCACGCACGTGCCCTCGTTGCCGCGGTTCTCCTTCACGATATAAAACTGCAAAGGGGGCAGGTGGAGTCAAATCCAACCGAGTGAATGGTGACTGTTGCGTGATGTTTTTTTTGTTGTTGTTTTTTTTACAAAGGCAACCCAATGAATAAACATCAACTCAATGGTCACTGTCCGCCTGTTCTGCAGGTCAGAACCCATAAAGAGCCGGTGACCTGAACGATAGCTGTTAGCCCAGGGGTGAGCTAACTTTTTGACTGGTGGGGCCACAATTGGTTGTAAAATGTGACGGAGGGGACCGGAGCAGGAGCAGATGGATGGAGTGTTTTGGTGACCCACCTCATAGAAGGATAAAATATATTATGGGATATGGAGAAAACGTGCTTTCATGTCAATTGAAAATGTACAAAAGCAAAGTTGACGTCATCTTTGTTAAAGCGACTCTTTAAACACTGAAAATGAAATGAATGAAGTACAGCTAATTCTAGTACGAACAGTTACTGCTATGAATTTCCCTGTGGGGTTAATAAAGTGTTCTGAATCTGAATGGTGTACGCCTCTGCAGAAGATGATTCGTGAGTTGGTGACACGGTACCTTCCACTGGTAGCATCCCGAGGAGATGCCAGTGGAGGCGAGGCCGTAACCTTTGCCTCCACTGCCGTGAGTCAGACCCTGGCCGTTCTCCACCACGCAGCACTGAGCCTTCTCCGGGTCGAAGGAGACCTCCTGCACAGGGAGGTTCTCGTCCTCCTCCTCCGACTCACCCTGCGGGTTTCAACAGAGTACGTCAGTCGCCTGGCGAAAACGCGCGGCCGCCGAGAGGCCCGGCTGGGTGAGGATGGTGGCTGCGGTTCCCGCACCTGCAGTTTCAGCTCCTGGACCTTCTCCTTGATCTGGGCCGAGTGTTTGGCCTGAGCGACAGGAGCTTCCCACATGCAGTCGGACAGCAGGGAGAAGAGCCGCTCCACCACCTGCGAACAGCAGAGCACCTGAGTTGAACAGCCGCTTCTGTGCGCCGGAGAGCGGCGGCTGCGTGGGAGGCGTTTACCTGAGTCATTTGCTCCTCCTCCATGTTGGACTCACACGACGGCAGGACGGCCTCCAGCACGTGCAGAGCCAGGAGCCGAGTCCTCAGGTTGCCCACAAGAGGAACCCCTGGTGGGAAAGGGTGGGAGCAGTTACGGTCTCCGGCCGCCGAGTTCCGCTGCGCTCAAAGTGACAATGCCGGGACGTCGCGCTTGTACCTGAGCAGCATTTCTGGGCTGCGATGTTGAGAAGAACCTCTGTCCATTTTGGAGAGGCCATCTTGGACTGGATGGCTTTGGAGGACACCACCCGTCGGAGGAAGACCAGGAAGTCTCCGAGGTGCAGCTCAGCCGTGTGCTGCTTGCGGATCAGAGCTGAGAAACGCAACATTCATTTCATGATAAGGCTCCATCAGATTGGAATGACTTCCCTCTTTTTTTTTGCTTTACTCTCACCTCAAAACAAACTTTTCAATGCTTTTATCTATTTTCTTTGTGTTAACCTCATTGTTCCTGTTATTCAATTTGTCTATTCCATGCTAGACTTATGTGAGTAGGGGTTGTGCGTGGTAGGGAGGAGCAAGATGTCTGTATTTGTTATATGTTATGTATGTCTATATTGTGATATAATGTTGTATATGTTTTCTCGGGACCCCCCCCTTGAAAATGGGATGGTATATCTCAAGGGGCTATCCTTCAGTAAATTCAAATTCAAAGACAACACAACACACATCACATCTAGGAATCCAATAAATAAAATAACAACAATGTTCAAGTTCTAGAAATTCATCAAAATTGCCTTTGCAGGGGTTTTAGGGAAGGTAAGTGTCAAAGTAAAGCAGGTTTATTGTCATTGCACATTATGTACAACAAAACTGCAAAATCGAACCGCTGTGAATGGGTGTCCAATAAAATACAATAAAGTTATTCCTCCTCAAACTGAACAACAGGAATTCCATCATTAGTTTTTTCCACTTGGTCTGACTTGACTGCCTTGTCTCTGTCTCCATTTAAAATATGTGGCGAGTCCAATAAGGCCTCGGTTTTAGCAGGAGGCTATAAGCAGAGGGCTAAATGTTCTGTACAAATTCAAGGGCTTTTGGAACAATTCATGGTGTACGGCTGCAGGTTGAAATCTGAAAGTGTGCAGAATACCGGCGCTTCTTAGCCTTTCAGACACGACGACAGAACGACACGTGACGCCTTCCTCACCTCTGAAATCCTTCTTCTCCGAGTCTGCACCGTCGTCATGCTTGCCGTTGTCGTGGTTGCTTCCAGAGGAGAGCAGACTGACTCCGGCCTGAGACAGCAGGTTCTTCAGCTGACTGCACAGCAGGTCCAGCAGCGACTGCACCACCTTTGCGCTCAACTTGTCGGCATAGGTCCTGCAGTTCCGCAAACACAGCGCCGTCATTAGCACGCGATGTCGTCTCATCGTGCTGGATAAAAGGAGGTGAAGGCCTTTACCCGGTGCTGATGGCCAGGATCTGCAGCAGGCGCGTGGACGCCACCTTCAGGGCTGTGCTCAGCTGGGATACGCCCGGCTTGTGGAGCAGCTGGAGCGGCTGGCCCAGCATGGTCTCCGTCCCGCACAGCTGGGACAGAACGCTGAGCAGGCCGCTGGAGATGGCCAGGGAGACGTCCACCGGTTGGTAGCGAACGCTAAGTGCGAACACCGTCACCAACAGGAGGCGCTGTTGGGCTTCTGGATGGAGGCGAAAGAAGAGCGGGTGCTGCTTTTAGCCTTTGAAAGAATCCACGGTGAAGCATCATCTAAAGGTGCACAGTCACTGTTTCTATTACCAATGTGGTGCTTGTTTGCCTGCAGCGCCCACTCCAGCGTGACAGACAGCTGCTGGTAGATCTTGTGGACGGCCGTCTGAATTTCAACCTGGATGCTTCTCTTGGCGGCTTTGACACCATCCTGTGGCAGAGGGGCACAGCCGTCCGTGAGCTCAGACGCAGAGACAACAACAACAACAATAATAATAACAATAATAATAATAATAACAACTATTGAAAATTAAAGTGTTTTTTTGTTGCACTTTACATTTCAGTAATCTCAAAGTGCTACAGATCATCAAGGTCATCAAGGTGCAGATTAAAAAGGTCAACGTACAGGGTGTCCCCAAAAAAAAAAAAATTTACATCGTTTTGCAGGCCAATCATTTTGGCAATACTTGATGAAATAACCTAAAATTTTCACAGAATGTAAAGAAACAGATCAAGATTTTATACTATGTTTTATTTTTGTTCTGTTTTCAGGTGGTTTTCAGGTTGAGCCATGCCGTTCACTCCCAAAGAGAAGTCATTTTGCGTCTTGGAATATGCTCGCACACAGTCACCCAGTTGTGACACGGCACACCCAGTTGATGTGTGCCGTGTCACAGGCGGTGCACATACTGAACACAGATGAAATCGGTCCCATAATAAACTTATGATGTTCAACACCTACACTTTTCAATTTCATTGAGCTAGACTTAGTAGTTTTCAAGATAAGTGCTTTTAAAATTTTTTTTTTCGGACACCCTGTATAGTTAAAAAGACAGAAGGGAGAACCTATGAAATAAATTTAGCAAAAGTTTCATTTCAAAGTGTCTGTAGTCTGTGGAGCAGCAGAGGAAAAATCCCAATTGCCCGCTGCTGCCACGGTTAGTTCAGGGGGCTTGGAGGGTGTTTGTGGTGGTGGAATGGAGAGTGGGTGAGGAGGTCTGGGGGGCGAGGAGTCCTTGGAGGTAAGCGTGGGGGGGCATGTCCATGAATGCACTAATGGTTGAGAAGGGAGACCTTGTACTCCATTGTGAGGAGGCACAAGGAGGCAGTGAAGAGATTTCAGGGTGGGGGTGATGTGATCATGATCGTGCATCCTCGTCAGGATCCTGGCAGTGCTATTCTGGACGTCTTGCTAAAGGTCCCCATGAGGAGTGCGATACAGCGGGGAGGAGCGTGGCGATGTGAGCGTGGACGGTACCTGGTAGTGGTGAAGCTGCACGCTCTCCCTCTTCAGCCCGCCGGTGCCCACCGTGCCGAGGCCAAAGCAGCCGGCCAGGAACTGCAGCCTGACGGAGGTGAGCAGGGACGAGGAGTGGAAGGAGCTGCTGGACCGCTCGGTGCTGCACGGCTGGCTTCCCTTCTCCTCCATCCCCGAGATCAGCACCACGATCTGGTGCAGCGCCTCCAACCGCAGCTGCAAGAGAGGAGGGAGGTGAGGTGGCGGTGAGGCCGACGGGGGTCGACGCGAACTCCACCTGCGGTTTCGCTTGGCGTCATGGTTCACCTCGGCCCGGTTTGCTGCTGCTCCATGGCCAGGATGGTTGCCTGCGGGCTGGTGGACATGTTCTCCTCTGGCTCCTTGAAGGCCGGCGCCAGGCCGACGTCGCCGCTGATGAAGCTCACCATGTTGTCAATGAGCGCATGGACGCCCAGCGAGCGGCTCAGGTCCACGTCCGACTCTTCGCAGGAGTGCGCCGAGCCGTAGCTCCGCTGGCGGCTCAACTTGGCCCGGAACCAGGACTCGGCCAGGGAGTCCGGGGAGCTGTGGAGGAGACCTGGAGACGGGAGGAGAGCAGCCCTTCAGATGACTCAAGCGCAAAAGGAAGAGTTGAAATGAGGAATGCATTACCACCTCTTTTCACTCTAGCGTTGATTCTCCATGCCGGCAGAAGCCTTTATGAATTAGTCTGTGATGGGCGCAATCAGGGTATCCAGTAATGTAACTGGGAAATGAAAAGGTGACCAGGACTTATGTAGTCGTCTAGCGAGCCACAGCACAATCCTAGCGGTGGCCGGTTCTTCCTTCAACGTTTTCGGTTCTTCCACATTTAGACGGAGCTTCTAAAAATGGAAGGACTTCATGATTGTGTCTTTCGCCAAGACCCCTGTAGTAAATATGTCAGGGCACTAGTGGGCAGTATAATGGCATATCATTGGAACAAACTGGGGGAAAAGTGCTGCAAGTGACAGAAGCAAACCTCATCTGGAGTCACAGAAACTTGAGTCTACATGTTTTCCCTATGTGAAAACTGTCCGAGTAAACTCATCAAAGGATGAAGAATGAACAATTCCATCACTGTTATATTAATGAAGTGCGCGGCGCAAAATTGTCCTCATCATGGGAGATGAATGGAGGCGGGAGGGATCATGGAGTCACGAGCTAACGAGAGGAAGAAACATGCCATCGTTTACTTGCTTGGAGCTCCTCTTGTGTTTTGGGCTCAACTGCTTCAAAAGAAGCAAATAAACTATCCGGGAAGGTGAGGGACAGAGAGAACAAGAGTAACACACGACCGATGAAAGACGGAACGACAAAGAAGACACCAACAACAGAAGGTCAGCTGGAGCTCCCCCGCAGGGGATCTTTACCTCTCTTTTTGTGGGAGAAGGCCAAGTCCAGATCCACGTTCCTCCTCCCGCTCTGCAAATAGGTTTTAATGGAATTTAAATAGACGAAAAACTCAGCTGGAAATTACACATCCACGACATTCACTCCAAAAACTTCAAGATGCATTGCAGTTCTAAATAAAGCAAAACAAGTTTTAGCTGACAAGTCACTCTATACTCTTTAGTGTTCACTGCTCTCACCACACCTAAGCTACTGTCCAGAGATCAGGAGAAACAACTACAAAACTGCATCGTTGCCTTAATCACTATTCTAAAAAAAAAAAGAAATATGTATAATTGATGAAGTTTCATAATCATTCATAACCAGGATCACTACACACCTATTATTTTTTACAATCAAAGATAATACGGTTAATTACCAAATGCAACAGATAATGTTTAATGGTAAAAATTAAACACTAACAACAAATATTCAAGAAATGTTTAGATTAAGAGTTGAAAAAAAGTCCAAATATAAAACAGTTTAAGAAAATATATAATGGGATCATATCTTTGAGCTACAATTGTGACCTTCACTGATATGTTTCTTTATTGCTGTTGCTGAACTTATGTAGCACTGTTGCTGTGAGATGATGCTGAATGACTAAAAGTACAGGCTTTATTTTTGTGGGGTGGGAGTCTTCACTTCTTCCCACTCCTTTTGGAATATGTGAACTGTAGCAGCCATAATTGTATCTCATTTTGTTGATGTTGTCATTTCTGTTTACGTGTTCAATCAGTAAATCAAAGAGAGAGGACGATTTGGGGTGAGTGAGTGAGTGAGTGAGTGCGTACCAGAGTGTAACCCTCCTCATCCGACTCGGGCTGAGACAGGTCCGACTCGCTCCTGGACTTCATCAGCCTGTAGCTCGGGCTGCTCTGCACCGAGCGGCTCTCTGCGCTCAGACTTTCGCTCCTGGCAACACACGGTTTCGTCGGGTCAATATGCATTGTCAATCAACACGAATCTCCACCGATGATGCTCAGCCTGGCGGCAGGCGCTCTGACCTGGTCATGAAACCCAGGCACTCCTGGGTGCCCGAGGCCGACTGGGTGGGGCCGTCCTCCTGGTTCTGCTTGCTCAGCTCGCCCAGCACGGGGCTCACGCCGAGGAGCAGCAGGGCGCAGCGGTGGATCACCGAGTTGCAGGCCGCCGTGTACAGGTCCTGGCCCTCCGGCAGACCCGAGCTGCCCCGCCGCGCTTGCTGCATCGCGACCGCATCCTCCTCCGCGGCTCCGGCGGCCGACGCCACCCCGCTTCGGGACGCCAAGCTGGGGCCCAGGCCGGTGCTGGTGCTGGCCCGCTCCCGGTCCCGGCTGCGGGCCACCTCCCGCGCTGAGAGGAAACATTGAAAGATTTCTGTGTTGTGCACACACACACAATTGCAGAATTAGTGGACAAGCAGTTGCCAAAGCAAATGGAAAAAAAAACAAAAAACAAAACAAACAAGGCAGCTAGTGGGTCACTTTAATGTATTTTTGTCGACCACAAGCAGCATGCAAGCCAATGAGGGCCCGAGAAAATATTTGATAAACTTTAAAATTTAGAAGTTAAATGGAGGCTAAATGGTTTCGCTTACCTAACAATACCATGTTAACCATGTAAACATACCATAACAATGGGTATAATAGTCAGGATAAAGGCCCAATCAGATTAAATATGTAATTATAAACAGTCACTGCGCAACACAGGCAGGTGCAGCTTCTTCTTCCACCATTTCCAAAAAATTAGACAACTAATAATTAGTAACTCCGCAAGACCAAATGATTTATTCTGATAATCACCACTTAGCGCTTGTATGTGCACGCCATGGTCTGCATCCTTTTATTTAGCAGCCAGGCAGTCAATTAGGAATTTCCACTCCCCCAAGTTTTCAACCTGATTAAGACATTTTGCGTAAACACGGCCGATGTCCGACTCTCTTGTCGAGCAGAAATGCTAAATACTGGCCAGACATCCGCTTCTCTGACCTATAAAAGGTGAATTAACGGTTGGTTGTATTTGTCTTATCCTGTCCTGGTGTTACGAGACAGGGCTCACGCATCCGAACATCATAATGTCAAATAAAAACACTCTGCAGGCGGATAAAGCAAAACCTTCCGGATCGGTCCACTCACTTCCTGCTGTCATCACTTCAAGCTCCCGGTCCTCCTCGTCCTCGTCCTGCTCCTGGTGCCCCTCCTCCCTCTCACGGTCAGCGCTCTCCTCCAGCTCCGCCTCCTCGTCGATGGTGCGAGTGAAGGAGTGCTCCTGAGGGTCCATGTCCAGAGAGTCCTGATTGTCGGAGATCTGAGGGCCAGAGGACAGCCGGCCCGTCAGAACAGTGCAGACAAGGAACGGGGACGGCCCTCCACGGCGTCGAGTCCTGCGTGACGTCGCCGGACTCACCCTCCTTTCGCGCGACGACGATCGGGTCTGTATGAAGTCCATGTTCTTGCAGGCCAGCAGGCGGTTTCGCACCTTGTAAGACGCTGCGGTACACCTCGGCCAGGGACTTGGACGGCTGATACCTGACGGCAACATGGAATTAAAAAAAACAAACAAACAAACAAACAGGTGACACTTTTAAATCGAGGTCTCTTCAGTAGAACATCTCAGGAGCATCCTGCGACATGATGTACCTGCCCTCTCCACAGCCTTGGCCCAGCAGTCCCGTGTGCTTCAGCAGGGCTGCAAACACAAACCTTGAGACGGTGTCCAACAGCGACTCGTTACTGAGAGACGCATTGTCCCAGTCTGCACCAGAACCAGAACAAACACACAGAACCGTCAGCGTCACTCGTCGAAGCCGCTGGCAGGAAAGGGAACTCAGAGTCTGTGGCGTCTGCAGACCTTTGCTGATGGCGTAATCCTGCATGTTGATCCACAGGCTGTTGGCGGGCTCTTTGGAGGAACCCAGCGCCAGGTCCACCAGGACGCTCAGGTCGGGACGCAGCGTGCACTCCAGTGGCTTCTGCTCCTCGTTGCCCGACAGCGCCGCCTCCAGCAGGGAGCTGATGCAGGTGTCTGGAAGGAGAGCCGAGCAGAGGAAACAGTCTTCAGCTCCAACAGGGAGACTCCTAAATGGCGCCAGCGGCAACAGAACGGTAGCGGAGATGTTCGAGCCCTGAAGTGCACTTTAATGGTCTGAGCACTGTGTACTGCTCACTTCTAAGGTATGCTTGGAGGAGGTGTGCTCCAGCAAGGCGCGGTTCACACACGAGCACAAGCGCACTGACGTATGCAACACACAAAGCTTTTTGACAAATGATCCAAAAAAAAAAAAAACTCACAACAACAAATGAATTAGCGTGTGCTGTGTTTTCTGCATCGCTCGCACAGGTGTCAGAAGTATTCACATTCTGTCCTTAAGTAAAAGTATGGATACTCGTGTAAAAAAATTATTTGGTAAAAGTACTGATACAACTCCTTCACTCAAGTAAAAGTAAGAAAATACAGAATCAGCAATGTACTTAAGTCTTTTTTTGGCCATTAATGAAACAATGCATGAGTTAAAAATTTGGAAAGAATATTTTTAAACAGATTTAGTACTATTAATAGAGTATAAGATCAGTGGGCTATAATTTGATGTTTTAATACAATGTAATACAGTTTTAATTACAAAAAATTGTGTTTTTTTCTACACATTTCTTTTGTACTTTAAAATGTACTGAACAGTGACCCCAAAGCTGAGGTATTCTAAAATAATCTCCCTCTCAAATATCATCCACTTTTATATGAACTTTAAATAGAAAAGTTTTAAACTTTGAAACACAAAAGAAACCAGCTTGCTTTGCCAATATAAGGAGTAGAAAGTACATATATTTGTGTACAAATGCAGGGAGTTCAAGTAAAAAGTTGTCAGAAAAATAATTACTCAAGTTAAGCACAGACACCTGAAAAATCTACTCAAGCAAAGTAACAAAGTATTTATACTTTGTTATTTCCCAGCTCTTGTCGCTCTCTGTCACGCTTCCGCATCCACTAATAAACTGTAGCTGGAGCGTATTGGTGTCACTTTGATTGTGAAAAAGCTTTGGAACGCCAATAGATACGTTTCTATTATTAAATAATAATAGCATTAAAAGTTCATCTTTTTTTTAAACTTAAATCTTTATTAAGTGAGAGAGCGAGAGAGAGAGAGAGAGAGAGAGAGAGAGAGAGAGAGAGAGAGAGAGAGAGAGAGATCACTGCGTACCAAGTTGAGGGATGTCCATCTCCAGGCCATTGCTGAAGAGTGGCGTCTTGAGCCAGTAGGCCGTATCCTGCTCCTCCAGAGAGGTCGGGGCTCCCTGGAGCATCCCGCCCAGGCAGCGGCCCACCAGCAGCGCCACCGTGCGCTCCAGGTCCACTAGCCACACCCAGGAGAGTGCCGGCTGAGGAAGGGACATCCCCGACACTGGCTCAGCAAAGTCAGAGGTACCTGTAGGAGGAGGAAGCGGGTGGGGGCGGAGGGGTTGAGTCAGCAGTTCTTCTACAAGACAGCGCACAACCTTCTGGTTGGTCGTTTCTCCCACCGTGAAGAGGCCACTGCAGCTCCTGGTCCTCCAGCGGCGACGCTGCCGGCAGGAGCCTGTTGAGGCGGTCCAGAGGAGGAAGCAGGTCCAGCAGGTGGCTGAGCAGAGGCCGAGCCACAGACACCGGCAGCAGCAGCAGAGAGTTGATGATCTGGCACAGCATGCTGCCCGCCGCCGACACGTAGATCACATCTGTCGGGCAGAGAGGTAGAGGTTTTATTATTTAACCGCCGAACTGAACTGTTTTGAAGCCGATGCATCACATTGACGTTTCACAGTAAAATACAGCTCATATAAAATAAATCATGATGAAAATCAACCTCATCCATCGTATTTTCCAATCATTGACTTCCTGCCTGAATGATTCTACCTGCTGCGCTTGATGCGGTCGCTATGCGTGAAGCGTGAAAAAATAAACAGCCGCGTTTTTATTACCAGAGCGGAGCGGTTTCACGCTTCTGGGACGCTTCTGAAAGGTGCCCGCGCCACACCTGGTGTGAACTTGCACACTGACTTTCATGGTCTGCTGCAGAGCAGACAAGAGATTTAGGAGAAGATGTAAAATGCCCCGCTGACAGTTTTGAGCTGTCAAACATAAACCATGAAAGTAACTTCAACGCTATTCAAGATCCCGACTGCTGCAAAACTCACCTGTCTTGCCTATCAACCTATGTCGTATAGTGTGTGGATAGCGTGTGCTATAATGTCAAATAGTGCCACACAGACCTCTCCAGCCTTGAAGAGGCGAAGAAGCGAAGACGGACTCAAAGATTGGGAGCTTAAACCTTCACCAAAGCTTCCTCAAAGCAGTGCCGGGGAAGTGGGGGGCTCGCCGAGGCGGCGGCCAGTGAGTGGCCGTTACCTTGCAGCTTCTCTCGTATGCTGCCGTTCCAGGAGCTCTCTTTGATGAGGACGGCTGAGCGGGAGAAGATGTCCGTGGCATGCGGCAGCAGTAGCTGAAGGTGTTTGTGCAGTAAAGCCACGCTGCTGGAGTTCTGCAGGAAAAAGTGACACACAAGCACACAACTGGTCACTTTCCAGAACCTGCAGCTGACTTCCGGGACACTCAAGCAGTGTGTTTTTTGGGGGTTTGTTTGTCTACTTGTTTGCCTCGCTAACAATCTCTTAGGATCAAAAACTAAATGTCCTGAGCTTCATGATGATGACTCTTCCGTTAATGTGAGATTTAAAAAAACACTGTGGGTGTTGATGGGCAAGCTGTCGGCACCTCGCTGACAGAGTTGATGTGGCAGTAGGCCAGCAGCTGTTTCTGCAGCGAGCACAGCAGCTGGTGGAGGTGAGCCGGCTGGCTGCTGTCTGAGGAGGACGTCCTCTGCTGCAGCTTGTCGCTGTTCTTCTCCAGCTCACCAAAGGCCTGGTCCTGTGTCACACACACACAGACACCCACACATAAACACAAAAGTTAGATTAAAGGATCATCCATTAAAGTGTAACTATGAGCAGACACGTGCCGCCAATGTTTAACTAGCTGAGCTGCTCCTGGCTGGAGGCCTGGTGAAAAGCGACAGAGGACGAATCCAAAATGAAGCTTTTGGGTTGACAAGGTGGCGGTGCTGTTGTTGCCTGAGCCACATTTGTCCAAATGGTTCTGTTAGAGCTGCATTCCCCAGCTAAAACACTGTGACCTCATAGCAAAAAAAAAAGGTCCTGGGTTCAAATCCTGAGGAGAGCCACCCAGAAGCTTCCCGTGTGGCGTTTGCATGTCCTCCCTGTGTTTGCATGTTGCAACTCTGGGCACGGCACCAAAAAAAACAAACAAACATGCGAGGCACCGAGGTCATGTTGGTCCGCGGTGGCCATGCAAAATCAATCGATTGAGCAAAATCAAACAAATTTCTTCCAACTCAATCTAGATTATGTCATAGACCGCAAAACATCAGCGTGCGTGCATGCTGAAAATAATCAGCCCCGGTTGGACACAGAGAGCGAGAAACGATGCTATCGTGTTGGGGAAAAAAGCAGGCAGGTAAGAACGGCAAAGCATTAAAAATGAGTCTCGCTTCGCCTCCAGGGAAGCAGGAGGAGTCGCTCAACATGCTGAATTTAATTCTTCTTCTACAGCTTTATTGACACGCGGGTGCGACCAGACAGGGTTAAGTACTGACTGAAATGCTTCCTGAGTGTTTCCAAGCAATCTTGCGCTCACCGTGTAGAAGCCTAGGTTCCTGAGAAGCGTCTTCATGAGGATCTCAGCAAGGTGGGTGTCCGGGTGACCCGTGGCAGCGCTGTGAGCCGGATCGGCGGGCGACGCCGAGCCGTTGGCGGGGGGCTGCACCTCGGGGCCGTCGGCCGGAGAGCTGTAGCCCAGCAGGGAGGCCACGTGGGTGTGGTCCTGCAGGCTGGTCAGGATGATGTCCAGCTGCATCCTCTGGAGAGACGAGAGAGAGACGTTCAGCATCGGCAAGCCAATCAGGATGCCAAGGGAAGGAAGTCACACATGGACAAACTTGGCAGTTGCGGCTGAGAATTGCGGCTCATGCGTTTCACACAACTCAGTGGAAACACCTGCAAATCGCAATTGTACTTTGTCGAAATTTTAGAAATAACGCTTTTATTTTGCGAAAAACTGTGATGGAAACGCAGCTAGTGGAACGTTACCTGTCCTTTGGAGAGACTCTCCCATCTGTCTGGGCCCTGGGGCAGCAGGGAGTGAAGCAGCTCCATCCTCTCCCTCAGCGGTGGCAGTAACATGGTGGCCCCCACCGACAGGGTCTCGATCACCGCCTGACGATCACAGGCAGGCAGACAGAGACACAGTTCAAAATTCTAAGAAATGACCTTTGCTGCTGAACCTTACACACAGTCAAGGGTCAGGATTGATTTCAGCAGGAGTAGTCAATGACTTCAGCTTTCGACACCCAGGTGACCAACAGAAAACTCAACAACCCTCCCGGCGTCTCACCTCCTGAATCTCGTCTGGCACTGACGAGTCCATCAGTCTGAACAGCAGGTTCCTCAGGGGTCCGGCCTGCCGACCCAAAATACTGGTAGCCACGCCCCCAGCCAGAGCCAGAGCCAGGTGATTGGACAGAAGCCGAAGGCAGAGCTTGAGAAAGTTGTGATGTTCCCTGCGGACACAAACACCCAAGAACTGTAAGATTTCTTCATTCGACTCTAATTTCCATAACTTTCTGAATGGCCCATTGTCAATGTTGTTGTTATTGTTGTTGTTGTTGTTACCTGGACGAGGGGAACGGCAGTGGTGGGACTTCACTGTTAATGCCGTCGCAGTAGCGCTCCAGGAAAGAGCGCAAGTGTGAGAAGGTGCTTTCCTCGAGGTCGACGCAGTAGGGTCGGTGCCATGCTACCACCTGCCTGCAGAGGGCACCGTCGGCACGTTGACGGCAGGAGAAAAGCAACAAGCACAGTTCAGAGTAGCGACGAGGCTCCTGTTTGAATCACCGCCAAACAAGTGTTTTGATGCCTTTTACCCTGTACTTTGCAAGTTATTCACAAACTTTGTACTTGTGCTAAAAAAAGAGACCTAATTCTGCATCACTTGTACTACTGTGTGTGTGTGAGTGCGTGCGTGCGTGTGCATGTAGGGGCCCGGGGAGTTTACTGACCTATCCCGGGGCAGGGCCGTCCACGCCAGGCTGTGAGACGTGCCGGCAGAGATCTGCTGGATGGCGACTCCGTCCAGGCCGACAACCTTCTTGGGTTTGGTGATGGGCCCTGTGGAGTTGCCCTGGCCACACTGGCCCATGGAGTTGTTGCCCCAGGCGTACACTTCGTTGTCTGGGCGGAGAAGGGCAGAAATAATCAGCCGGCGGCAGCGTGGAAAAACGAGAAAGACAAAACGGCAAGCCGTCCATCTAATGAACGTTTTTGGAACATCTGTCACTAAGTTCCAACAGAGGGTGCCACTGAGCCCCCTAGTGGTGGCATCGACATTTTAAATGCCATAAAACTTTGATGCCAGTGACACACTTGATAAACTTCTTGTCTGGGTGTGATCCTGTACAGGAAGTAGAAAAATATGCAGAAGTGAGACAAACAAAACACCCTCCACTCGTGGATGAAGTTTAATCTTCAACCCCAGGACAGGACTTAGGAAAACAAGGGGGCTTAAAGGTCATATTTTTCCTCAAGGCCAGATCAATATTATGACCCCACCGTGCGGCACTGTGCAATTACAAATACAGAAAGCTCTCTAGCATTTAGTCCTCTGTTGACAGCCTCCAGCTGAAAGTGATGCTTAGCGAATACCTAGCCCCAGTGGAGATATTGGTGCCCTTTATGACACCACAAAGGGTTGATTTCAAGAACTGTGTTACTATTATTTATTATTTATTTACTTATTTATTTCACTTTGTGAAAAATTAAGTAGCAGAAGGACTTTTTTTTTATTCCATTTCTGGCTAATTTACTGAGCGCATATACCAGGCACGGGCAAACTGTGGCCCGGGGGCCGTATGCGGCCCATTAAGCTTTTCACTCCGGCCCTCCAAACTTAAAAGAAATGATACTAATAGTCAGTCATAAAATAGCTGTATTTCCTCCATGTTTTCAGAGTCATATCAATAAAGAGGTAAATACCGTGAGGCTTCAAAGACACTGACTTGGTTGCAGCTTTGCTTTGGTTCATTCAATTGACATTAAATCATGTTTTCTTCAAATCCCATGATATATTTTTTCCTCCTATGAGGTGGGTCACCAAAACACTCCATCCATCTGCTGCTGCTGCTTCAGCCCCCTCTGTCACATTTTACAACCCACATTGTGGCCCACCAGCCAAAAGAGAGGGTCCGTACCGTGGGACAGAGCCAGGCAGTGACTGTCCCCGATGGAGATGTCCACCACCCTGGTGGTGGACATCTCCTCGATCATTTTGGGCCTGAGGGCCGTGGCCTCGGAGGAGCCGCAGCCGAGGCAGGCACCGCAGCCCCACGCGTACACCTGAAAGCAACACAGTCGGCTACATTAGTACGCATTTCCACACGGGCTAGACAAAAAAAAGAAGAAGAAATGAGCGAGGCGAGAGCTCCAAGTCAACCTGTCCCGTGGAGGTCAAGGCGAGGGACGACTGGCTCCCAGCACACACTTTCCTGATGAACATCCCCTGCAGGGCCTCCACCACTTTGGGCTTGTAGACTCGGTTTGTGTCTCCGTGACCCAGTTTTCCTGCAGGACGACATGTGGTTTCGCTTTAGAGCCAATCATTCGCAAAGCAGGGCAGCTGGAACAAATGTTAAGTCTTATGTAATGCAACATTTGTGTTTGTTTGTTTTGGTTTTTTTTTTTTACTATTTTTATCCGCAACACGATGATCATTATCAAAGTGTTTTCTACTTGCTGGTAGTAACAGCAACTTGTGACCCTTCACATCTTGGTCTCCAATCTACCTGACGTCAAGCTACCATTTTCACCTGATGTGCAAACAAACACATTATGTTTTGTCACTCAGAAACCACGACATCACAACTTTGGGAGAGGGCCCTCCAGAGGCTGCTCCAGATTTCTTCCCACTGGGGAGTTTTTCCTGCCACTGTGGCTTCACGCTGCTCTGGAGGATCAGTCGGCTTTCTCTTGGACTGTGCAAAGGGCGTCGAGACGCCGTTGGCTGATATCTTTGCAGCTTTACAAAGAAAACTTGGATTGATTTGATTTGATTGAATCTCGGTGAAGTTTTCATCGGCGCAGTGCAACCTGATGTTGCAGCAAATCGGCACGCACTGAAGGCCCCCGATACTGGTGCACTGACACCAGGTGCCTCCTAACATTTGTGCAAAACAAAAACGGTGAGCCAGGGAGTAGAGACGTCTGCATCTTTTTTTCTTTTTTTTTTTAAAGAACAATACAGACCCTCCACAGCAAGTCTAGTCAATAACAGGAGTGCTTGTGAATGATGAACGGCTGTGACACACCGTTGTCCCCGCCGCCGAACGACCACACGGTGCGTCCGTCCTTGGACAGTGCGATGGTGTGGGAGCTCCCGCAGGACACCTCTCCCACATTACTGATGTCTTTGACCAGGGTGGGAATGTTCCGGCTGTTGCTGTCACCGTGACCTAAGAGCCGGGAAGAAGACAGGAAGTGGCCCGTTAAGTGGCCTCGTTGGCCAAGTGGCAGCTGGACACGTCAGACGGACCGTTGTCTGAAGCTCGTGAAAAAATGCTTTACGTATCCATCAGACCTGCTACTGTGTGTGTGTGTGTGAGTGTGTTAGGGATGTTAACAATTAATTGGTATTAGTATACTATCATTATAACAGTGTAGTGGCAGTAAAGAGCAATACACCTGTAGATACTGTGATGGTCATAATATACCAAGAACAAGTTACTTAAAAAAAAAAAAAAAAGTTGAAATGTGGCCCATTAAAAGTCAACGTAAAGTCAGAGGATAAATGCTGAGGGTGTTTTTACTGTTCCCTAATGTAGAAATGGGTTAAATTGGACCTTCAACAGTTTTTAAGGGTTAAAAAATGTCTTCCTTAGATATTCTTCATTGTGAAATTTAGGTTCTCAGGAAAAATCACCGCTGATCAATTAATCGTTGATCGATCGATCGATAAGGTCAATCAACTAACAATCAATGCATTAATCAATAATTTGCATCCCTAGTGTGTGTGTATTTTTATATAGGCTATTATATACACACGCACATATGCACACATGCACAAATACACAGTGCATGCATGATTGACAAATACAGAAAGGGAAAAAAACACAAATGTATGAATATTTTTCACTTAGACTTTGGCTGAATGTCGTTGCGCGTTCGCACGCATGCACACATTTTTTTTGCTCGGTTTTGGAGAGGCGAGTCGCACCGCTGTTTTTAAAAGCTAAAATCTCGCACCTGCTGCACAAAATGTGTGTAGCAGGTTTGCAGTTCTGATTTACTTTATATATGGAAAATGTCTAATAGAAAGCTAAGAGGCACTCAATGACTTGCATCCTCATCTCCCAGTAGACATTTTTCTCCAATATTCAATGTTGATGCCTCTCAAACCTTCATCACACATCACACAGCAGGACTGGAGCCCATCAGCCAATCGGCAGCAGCCTACCTAATCGTCCAAAGTCTCCTTCGCCCCACGTGTACAGCTCTCCGTCCTCGCTCACCGCCGCGCTGTGCCTGTAGCCGGCAGACACACACACCACCACCTGGAGACACAAACCGCACAGACACGCTCGGTCTTCTGGCACCGCTGACGCTCCCAGGAAGTGGCACCGAGTGAGGCCGTACCTTGCCCTGCAGCGGGCCCTGGATCAGCTTGGGGTATTTCTGCGTGGAGCTGTTGCCGTGGCCCAGTTTGCCGTAGTCGCCGTCGCCCCAGCTGAAGACCTCGCCCTCGGTGGTGAAGGCCAGCGTGTGGCCGTCCGAGCCCTTGGACGACGACACCTTCTTGATGGCGCGGTGCGGCTCGAAGGTCAGCTTCTTGAGCGTCGACTGGTTGTTGGAGTCGCCCAGGCCCAGGCGGCCGTAGCTCCCCTTTCCGCACGCCCGCACCGAGCCGTCCGAGGAGATGACAAAGGTGCAGTACTGGCCCGCTTCGATCTGCAGAGCCGGCGGGGAGCAAAAACAACTTTAGGGAGCCTGACGACGATTCAGAGGTGCTGTTTTCACAGCTGTCCCTCCTGGACTACAGGGGGACTTCACAATTCATCAAATTTAAAATCATGCCTGGATGAGCAGAAAGCAGCACATTCAGCTCCTGGTTTACAACCTAGAGCTAGAAGCGATGTTTGGAAGAAGAGAACAGCGAGGAGGTCTCAAAGGCAGACCTGCCCACCTTAGCAAAATAGTTTTGTTTTTTTCCCAACTTTTTTTATTGAAATTGAAAAGAGAATGTGAAATACTTCCAGTCGAAGAATAACAAGTCACTTTTTTTGTAAAGTATATACATATATGCCCCCATAGTTGCATTACACCTACAAAACATATACAAGCGTTGCCATTACGGGGTATTGAATGTCTGCAGCTTTTTGAGCCGTTTACAGCTACACAAAATGCGTAAAGGTTGACGGGTCTGCAGAGGGTGGAGCCAACACCTGGCTGGGGGTGTGCCCACCTGCCAGCGATCCCACATTGCTGACCTCAACGCCATAAGCCCTTGAGAAATACAGCCACACTTCTACGTGCATGATGCTTGTCATAACTCCATGATGTGGGCCAGGTTTCAGATTTCCAATTCTTTTTTTAACTTATATATTTATTTATTCATTCATTCATTCTTAAAGGCTCAGCTTGAATCTTTCTGACGCCACGCGTGGGTGCAACATGTTCATGTTCGCCTTCGAGTGTGTGTGTGTGTGTGTGTGTGTGTGAACGAAGCAGTGCACCGTCTGAGCGTCGGCGAAGCTGGCGGCCAGTTTGGGCTGCAGGATCTTCTCCTGCGTGCCCTCCACCAGCTGGTGGCTGCTGTTGCTGCCCCACACGTAGACCTCGCAGGACTCGGACACCACCGGGGCTTCGCCCGTCTGGATGCTGTCCGGGCTGACGCAGGTGCGAGAGTAGTCCGACGCCATTCGACACACCTGGGGGAGCCAGAGCGCAGAGTTTCAGACGGCCGAGCTCTTCGACGCGTCCTGCGCCACAATCTGAAAACTGGGGGTGGAGCCTCATCACTGCAGCCGCATTACCGGAGTGCTCCGCCATGTCTTCACCAGCACCCAGCATTTGTAGAGACAACCCACTTCTTTTATTTATTTATTTATTTTTTAACAGTGCATTTCTGAACTGCTGCTGCTCTTTATTACACAACTACAGCTGCTCGACAGTCCAACGCCTCTCTCTTGTCTTTCAGCCCATACATTCTGTTAGGGAACACACTAGTGATGTGGACTGCAGCCTGCGCATGTCCGTGTGGAGGCATGATGCCACAGGCACAGTCCATCACAGAAGCTGATGTTTCAACAAATAAGTTCACTTAAACAATTGAAAGTTAATCCTTTCAACAGCTGTGATGCTGAAAATAATTTTTAATGATTAAAAATATCACATTCTGGCGCATCTTTTATTTTGAAATGGGTTCGTACCGTGACGTGGACAGAAATGCATCACAGAGAACTGAAATTCTTACTTCTTCAAATAGACACAGCGCCGCCTCGTACAGAGAACACAGGCCGTCGGCGCTGCGGGTGGGTTCTCGCCACTGGCTGCGATCAGCTGAGGAGCCCTGAAACACACACACACACACACACACACACACACACACACACACACACACACACGTGAACAAAGTACAGTCCCAATGGTGACCAACCACCACAAATTAAAATACTCACAAAGTCATAATTGTGAATGCATACAAAACATATGTATGAATGTATATGTGTATACACTAGGAATGTTAACAATTAATCGATTATTGATTAATTGTCAATTAATAATTTAATCGATTGAATTCAATTAATCCCAATTAATTGAACATTTTCTACACTGGGTATTTTTTTGTTTAATAGCATGGTGTATACCTGTACACCTAGAACAAGTTGCTTCTAAACAACCTTTAAAAAAAAAAACAAACTGTTGACCCATCAGAAGTCAACTTAAAGTCAGAGGATAAATGTTGAGGGCGTTTTTTCTGTTCTCTAATTCAAAATGGGTCACATTGGACCCACAACAATATTTAAGGATTAAATAATGTGTTCCTTAAACTTGTTCCTTCCAATTTTCATTGTGAAATTTGGGTTCCCAAGACAAATCGCCGCTGATCATTCGTTCATTCATTTTCCATACCCACTTCTGGTCAGGGGTTAATTGATCGATAAGGTCAATCAACTAACGATTAATGAATTAATCGATAATTTGCATGCCTAGTACACACACACACACACACACACACACACACACACACACACACACACACACACACACACACACACACACACACACACACACACACACACACACACACACACACTGTAGCCTTTTCTTTTTGCTGCTGTAATTATGCAAATTTCCCCATCGTGGGATCAATAAAGGTCTTCTTCTTCTTATATATATATATATATATATATATATATACACACAAATATTTATATGTATATACATATATATACTCATCTAAAATACAATTCTTGATGCATCATTTTTCTCCATACAGAATTCATTTTTTTCTTCCTCTGACTTAATACACAGGAAAAAGCTGCTCCAATTCACAACAAGTAGATTGCATAAAGTGCCTTCAGAAATAAAGCAGACCTCTTCAAGCCATCATCCTCAGCTGTTTTCACACATTGATGTAGGTCTGATACATCCATCCTGATACATCCATCTATTTTCTATTACCGCCTTCTCCTGCACTCAGCCTGTGCTGGGTGGGGGAGTGGGAGGGGCGAGGGGGGTGGTGCTATCCCTACTATCCTGGGGTGAAGGCAGGGTGGACGAATCGCCAGTTCATCGCAGGGCCGCGTAGAGACAAACAAGCATTCACACTCACACCTACACAGAGGATCGAACCTGCAACCTTCTCTTTGTGAGGCCACACTGCTAACCACTGCATCGATGACTCACTCAGTGACTGGAGCCAGAGAGTTAGCTGCCGCCATCTTGGCTAGCGGTCCGTCCCCTAAACATGTCCGGGCGCAGTGTTTCTGCGTTTTATATGACGTAAAACAATCAGTTTTTGAAAATTTTCTGAATTGTTATGGAGTAGACAGACATGTGTCAGATGGGACGGGACACCCCCACACACTGTCCTGACCTTTCATCTAAAAATTCTTTACCTAAAGTTTTCCATTAGATAAAAACGGATGAATGACCGAGCCTGAACTGTGGATCTGAAATCACTTAGTTCTGCGCAAAAACAACTGCTAACTTTGAGCGCTCAATGTGTTTACACTGAGAAATACAACCAGACGCAGTGCACACTGTAAAAAAAAAAAGTAAAAACACACAACTGAATGACAGACACTTACATACACTAAACAAGCACCGTATTAGTGATAAAGCATCCATTAGAATCAACTAGCTCGCGCGCTATTAGCTACAACAGCACATTTCAATCTGACAATGACATTGTATTGTCCCTGGTACTGTCTTTATCATCCAACTGCAGTAGTGCTTCTGGTGTCAGACTTACCAGAGATCTTCTCATCTGCATCAGGATGCTCATGAAACAGTCGTAGCCAATCAGTCCCTCCTGGCTCTGCAGCGTCTTGTCCTCCTCCATGCTGCTGACCACCACCGAGGCGGCCAGGGCCATCTCGATCCACTCCAGCAGGTAGCGCAGCGAGCCGCGCTGGGAGGCCAGGCCCAGCAGCAGCTCCGAGGCCAGGCGCCGGCCCAGGGTGTCGGCCCCGGAGTTGGGCATGGTCACGCCCTTCAGGAAGGTGGTCACCTGGGCCAGGCAGTCCAGGCCCATGGGTGGGATCTTGCTCTCGTTGGCCAAGGAGAGGGGCGGCAGAGAGTTCACCACATCGATGGCCGTGTGAATCACATCGTTGCACAGGTTTATGTTGCCGCCCCGGTCCCCCGCTGGGCCGGGGCCGGGGCCGGGCGGCGGCGGCGGCATCATCCAGCTCTGCCGCAGCAGAGCAAAGAGGAGGCTGAGGCCCGTGCGGACGCCCATTTCGATGAGGGCGTCGGTGCTGGAGCGGGGCCGCTCGCTGACCGAGTGCAGGTCCGCCGAGCCCGAGTTGTTCTCCGGCGAGTGCTGCTGTTGCTTGACCTTGCCCTTGTCGTGGTACTTGTTGGAGAGCGCGTAGAAGATGCGCTGCAGCACCAGCACGCGCTTGCGCAGGGCGGCGGCGAAGGGCGAGTCCGAGCACACCATCTTGGCCAGGGCCAGCTGGCTGCTGAGCAAGGTGTCCAGGTAGTGCTCCTGCTCATCGCTGGACAGCGACTCACGCTCAAAGTCGGGCAGCTGGGGACCCTTCAGACACAGCACCTGCTGAGGCAGCAGCACCGCCTCCTTGTTGGCCAGCAGTTTGGCGTAGAGCACCGACACGCCCTCCCGGGTGGCGATGCACTCGCTGTCCTCCGTGATCCATGAGCTGTTCAGGTGCTCCAGCCATTTGAGTTTGACTGGCGGGATGGTTAAAGCCATGGCACGTCACTCTGGAGCCATCACACCTGGAGACAAACACACACACACACAGGCACATACACAGGTGAAGAGGAGCTGTGAACACACAAGTGAGATGAGAAAAAACATTACTACAGGATCCTTTTGATTGATTTAGTGGCTGAGCTTCAGCAGGTTAGCAAACGCGAAACTTTTCGCTCTCATTTTAAATAAAGTTGGACACATTTTCCGCCTGTTTCCACCCCTTTATTTTTCATTGTCACTAAAACCTGGGTGAGGAGTCAGCGCTCATCAGTCTTCATCAATGTGTCACAAACCTCCCACCATCACATGAGGAACACACAAGCAATCCTAAAAATAAAAAAAAACACAAAGCATGCAGGGTCAACAAAGAGGAAGGCGGAACCAACAGACATCAACAGTAGCAATGAACTTGGCTTCCACCTCTCCAGACAAACAACGCGGGAATCTGTTTGACATTGTCATCTTCACGCTTCAATCTGGGAGGAGGCACGGGAGGTCGGGGACAAGGAAGCAGCCAAAACACACACTCATCTTCATCCAGCACGCAACAGTGAGGTTGTGGCTCGTGACAGGACGCGCAAACCTTTCCGCCGCAGTCAAGAAAGTTCACTTTGCCGGGGTTTTCTACCAATAACTGCTCCCTCTGTCCAGTCAAAGGTCCATAATGGTGTTCCTGGAAAAGCAACGTTGGCCCATGCCAGCATAAAACTACACACGACATGGCAGGTTGTGCATGACAGCACAAAAACAATATACTGGCAGAAGCTGCACAATGTTGTTTGTACTATCATGCGAGGACACTTCACAGATCGAGGTGCCAACAGACAAGTTTAATGGGACGGCTTTTCGCACGCCGTTGACAAAGAAAGACGGCATATCGGGGCCCTAAACCAGAGCTGACGGAACGCATTGCTGCTGCACCCTTGAGCCATCGTTCCACCAGTTTGCAGTTCACCGGTGACATTCAGGTGCTTCCTCCGGCCTCCGTGGAGGTGAACCACTTTCCGACTTGTCCCCAGGCAGCACCGCGCCTGTTCGTGAACAGCGGCAACTAGCAACTGCTAGCTGGTTAAGTCAGGTGGGCAGGTCCAGCGCCGCAACGGCGCCTTCGACGAACGGTTTCAAACGGGCCCTGGGTGCAGTTGCCAGTATGCCACTGACCGGGAATAGCCCGCGAGAGCTAGCGGTGCTGCAGTTACCATGACAGGGCTGCTTTTGCTGGCGCGCAGTCACTGACAGCTTGGCTCGTTGTGTCACGTTAGACGAGGCATTTCTGTCCAGGGGCTAATGGTTTTTATAGATCACTGACAGCAGATAGGTGGCACCGGGAAACACTCGCAAAGTGCAGCCCCCACCCCGCCAGGTTGCCGGTAGCCCACACAGTCGACAGTGCGTTTGGCAAAGCACTACCATAATATTGAATGTCATGTTGTCAGCAGTTTGTTTTGGATCGAGCCAAAAAGCGACGTCAGTTACGACCGTGGCGCTAATGTTTACGTTAGCTAGCGTTTGGCTAACCGTAGCGCGCAAGCACAGCCAGGCGGAGTGCGCAGATATTTTTTAAAAATTAAAATTAAAATAAAATCCTGATGTGCCGCTATTTTGTGGGGAACTGTGCGGGATAAATACCGTGACGTTTGCGTGGGGACACCGGCGCGCGTGTGCCCGTCCAAAACGCCCCACGGAGCGGCGGGCTAAGTGGCTAGCTCGGCTTATCTGCTGTATCATAGCACGTTAGCTGGCCGAGGCTACAGCAGCCGGGAGAGGAAGCAAGCCTGGACTCACCGGTAGCTGTCAAAGGGCTTCTTCCTCTTCTTGGGCTTGTGCTTCAGACCAGAACCTAGTTGTGCTTCATTGCAGCTGTGCCGGGGGTTCACTATGGATGGCGCGACTGTGAAAGGGGACCGAGCCATGCGAGAGTGACCATGCCTCCGCCCGCCTCTCCGGTACCTTCCGCCGCTGCAGCTCCGCTCCCTACAGCACCCTAAACCGAGCCCCAGCCCAGGGCGGTGACGTCGGGACCTGTCTGTCTATCTCCCCCGTCTGCCTGCCTGTCTGTCGGTCGGTCGGTCGGTCTGCCTCCGGTGGACTCCGTGAACCGCACGTCTTCGGCGCGTCCACGCGTTGCAACGCAGACACGCACGCGCACTGACAAAGGAAACGCCGATAACGCAGGTTTCACTGACCGGAGCCTGTCAGTGACCGCACATCATATGAGCACATCATCTGGACGCTTACACATCATCACTGGTGAAACGTCAACATTGGACATTTTCTTTAATGGAGCCAACATTAAAAAAGAAAAATGCCAAATGTATGATTGCATGCAAGGCAGAAAAAGTGAAAAACATTAAAGGAACCATTTGAAGCAGAGTGCTCCTTTAATTGGGACTAAATCAGTATCAAAGGAATTACCACCCTAAATTTGACCCAATTAACATAACTTAACAAGCCAATCGGGGAACCCGAATTTTTGTGGAGTGCAGCGCCATGACTCTTCATTTCATGTCAAAATGCTATCGGCTTACCGCTGGTTACCGCTGCATTCACGCTCATGTCTGCAGCAGCAGCAAGGCTTACAGTCGCTTCCTGTATGTATGCTTCCCCATTTACTGCTTTGCTCACAGCCAAAACAAAGCTGAGTGGTTACGCGATATCAAGCTTCTTTCACCAGAGCTTCAGAGCTTGGTAAGATGGATGAGCTCTTAGCAAGGTTGATCTAGAGTTTTAGACCTAATTCCCCTGTGCTCAAAGGCTAACAAATATATGTACTTTTTTAATCAGGCAACAAAATGTAAAATCCAAAAAAATCCAAAAATAAATTTAGTTAAAAAAAAAAGCCCCAAATACACAAAATGCTTCTAATTCACAATTTTTGCTCACCCCGACCTTTTCTTGGACTAATCTTTCATAATGTTTAAACCCACAGGGGAAATACAACCCTCTCAGTAGATCTTTTCAACTTTTAATTAAAATTCCTCATTTTGAATTTGCAATTCTAGAAGCGTCTCTTGACTCTACCAATTTATGTTTTATGTACACACAGTATGTTGCTGTTTCCTAAACAGTAATACAGGTAAAATTCTGCGCTTTGGAACCACAGTGGTGAGTCTGAGGACAACTTACTGCTTATCTCGCTCCCTGCAGCTGCAGCTGGAACAGTGCGGTTCAGCCCCAGTGCCCTCTATCGTTGACACACATCCTGTTGGCAGTGTTGGCTTGTTTGTCCTCTGGAGGGTTGTTCTGGGGCCATCCAGCGACACCCAGTTGCCCTGGAACTGGTGCGAGGAGGGACAAGAGGGGTGACGCGTAGCGCAGCCGGCAGCCTCACTGAAGGCCCTCCAGCGAAAGCAGCTGCATGTCTGCTGCTTCGGCGTTCGGGCTTGTTGTTGAAAAGTGTGGCTAATTTGTCTCAGTGCAAATTCTCCTCATTTACAAGCTCACCATGTGACGCGACCAGCGGCTAATCGGAGCAGACGTCAAGTGTTTCGTCAGATAAACACTTTTGCCTTGTCATTGTTTTTAGACTTTTCAGCAAGGCAGAGGGAATCAATTTCTGTTGTTGACCTCCTCTTGTTTGGTTATTTATGTGTCTAATGACACCATTATTTATGAGCGTTGCATTTAATTAATTCAAATTGTATTCTTGGTCTTTTGGCATTATAACGTTCTCAGCATCATCTTTGCATATGTGCAGTGCCGTGAAAATGTTTTTGCCCCCTTCCTTATCTCTGTTTTTTTGCATATTTCTCACACACGAAGGTTTCAGATCATCAAACCAATTTTAATATCATACAGAGACAACCCAAGGAAATTTAAAATGCAGTTTTTAAATGATGATTTAATTTATTATGGCACAAAAAAATCCAAACCTATCTGCCCCTATGTGAAAAAGTAATTGCCCCCTGAACCTATTAACAGGTTGTGCCACCCTTGGCAGCAATAATTGAAATCAAGCGTTTTTTTATTGTTGATGAGTCTTTCACATCGCTGTGGAGGAATTTTAGCCCACTCTTCTTTGCAGAATTGCTTCAACTCCACCATATCGGAGGATTTTCTAGCATGAACTGCCCGTTTAAGGTCACACCGCAGCATCTCAATTGGATTTAAATCCGGACTTTGACTTGGCCACTCCAAAACCTTAATTTTGTTTTTTTGAGCCATTCAGAGGTGGACTTGCTGGTGTGTTTCAGATCGTTGTCCTGCTGCCTGATCCAAGCGCGCTTGAGTTTGAGGGCACAAACTGATGGCTGGATGTTCTCCTTCAGGACTTTCTGGTAGACAGCAGAATTCATTGTTCCATCAATGACAGCAAGTTGTCCTGGTCCTGAGGCAACAAAGCAGCCCCAGACCATCACACTGCCACCACCATGCTTCACTGTTGGCATAATGTTCTTTTTTTATCAAATGCTGTGGCATTTTTACACCAGATGTAACGGGCCGCACACCTTCCAAAAAGTTACATTTTTGACTCATCAGTCCACGGAATGTTTTTCCAAAAGTCTTTATTACAAAGAACAACAATTGAGTATCTACACAAGGTCTAGACATGGTCATCACCATCAGTTGTGACATTTGTCAATGTGATCAGCACCAGTCGCATGCGGTCGGATCTTTTCAAATCAGTCCAGGACTGCTTTCTTCCTGCAATGTGAACATGTTTCTAAATTGGACATCAAATTGTGACCTCAGTTTGAAAAGGCATTCGACAAGATTTCAGGCACACGTAATTGCGTTCCGGGCAGACTCACAAACAATAAAAATGGAAAGGAACAGGATGCCTAAAGAATCTTTTGTCATCCCAAAAATCTGTTTCACTGACTCCCTTCACATCAAAAAAAAAAAAAAAACAACACACCACAGCATCAAGTACCATCATGAAAATATCAATCCTGCTTCGTTTTTCTTGTTCACATCATTTCACTTTCTTCCACGACAACTGAGATGCATCCATGCTCACCTCCAGACAAATGGAATGACGTTGTGAACCTGGCCTGAGCTGCTAGCCTCACATCAAATATGGCTGATAGATAGGCAGAAAACTTTTCTAGTTCCGTTTTTTCACAGAGTTGGTTACTTTATTTCTGACAGCCGTGTGTTTGAGTTCATAAATAAAGAAACAAAAACATTTTTTTTGTTTCTGCTTATCTTTGCTGCCCGCTGTCCAGCTCCAGGTTGATCAGCTCCCCCTCACAGGAGCGGTTCAGCAGCTCTTTCAGGGCTTCGTTCACGTCGTTGTTGAAGGAGGCGGAGAAGCTGCAGCCGTTGAACCCCCCGCCGCTGCCGCCGGCCCCCGAGGAAGACGAGCCCATCACCTCCTGAACCCACCTCAGCTCATCGGCGAGCTCCAGACGCAGGGCGTCCAGGTGGCTCTGCCTCTCCTGGTAGCGGCCGGCCACGGCACCCAGGCTGGAGCCGAAGGCCTGCACGTCGTCCTGCAGGCTCCTCTTCAGGGCCTCCACCTTGCGGAACTCGTAGCGGATCTGCGAGAGCTCGTGACGCACGCCCTCGCTCTCCTCCTTGTACCAGGCCTCCTTCTCGTTGCAGACAGAGGCCAGGGCGTCCACGTCCTCCTGCAGCGCGTCGTGAGCCGACGCCAGGCTGGCAAAGGAGCCCTCCATCTGGCCGATGTCCTCCACCACCTGTGCGAAGCGCTCAAAGTTCACGTAGGTGTTGTTTGGCGGCATGCTGGAGTGGGACTTGATGGTGTACTCCCGCAGGCGCTTGGTCTTCAGCTGGCGCCGCTCCGCCTTCTTCGGCCCCACGGCCTTGTTTTCCTCCCTGCGCTCGTTTGACTTGCGGGACGGAAGAGGAGACGGTTAGTGAGGCTCGCACGAGTGTTGCAGCCACTGATGTCCAGAAGATATTTGCACCATTGGCTAACTCCTTTCTGTTTTAAACCCCATTTTTACTTGCAAAAAAAAAGCTCATTTCCAGTTCCATTCCAAATGTCCCTGCAGGAACTTTCAGTTTTTGTTGTTTGGAGCGCCATCTTGGACCAAAGCGGCGCAAGCACAGGCAACCGACTTTCGAAAAAGACTCTTTGTCTTTATGGCTGCACTTTGTGCATCAGTAGCTGGATTTCTATTACAGTTTTTCCACATAGAATAGTTTAAATAAAGTACAATTGCGCTTTTACGCGTCTCCATTGAAGGTCCTTTTGGCCACGCAGCGTCGTAATTCTTGTGGAATTTTATCTGGCGAGACTCCACTGGAAGGAAGACAGACGCTCAGAACCCGTCACGTGTTGCTACAGTTCTCGTTGCGTCAACAGCGGTCGCCTCGACAATATTGAATAAAAGACAAAGGCAATGAGTGAGAGTTCAATGGCAAAGTCCGTGTGCGTGGCAAAGGCCACGTACAGGTGATTTCTAAGATGATTGAGAGGATTGGGAATTTCAGAATAGCACTTTGAGATTTGCAAAAATGTAAAGTACCTTATAAATAAAATGCATTATCATTATTATTATTATTATTATTAATATTATTCAGGTTGACCCGTGCAACATTGAATGACCTGTCGGACGCTATTGCGCCTCTTTTTGCACCAGTCTTGCCATGTTAGCCAAGTCTCTGAGACGACTGTTCATGTAGCTGCACATGTCAAGTCCTGTGTTGTTTAAATGCGAAATAAGTGTTTCCATTGCACTTTTGCGATATGTGTTTCTACATCAAAAGGTCTACAATACTTCCTCATGGGAGCATTAAAATCTGTTTAGTGACATTTGAAAGGTTTTTTAAAAATTCAGTTGTTTCCGTTACCAGTTTTTTCCCCCAGCTATTTAGGTTTTGTGTATTTCGAATGAGAACCCAGCTGGCAGAACTGAAGCAGCTTGGAAGTTGGCACTGAAGGAGCCGGTACTGGTCTGATCCTCGACTAAACCTCCCCAGAGAAACCATGTCCCAGTTTGCTGACGGAGCGTCACAGCTTTTTTGCACACAGAAAAAGTCATTTAAAATGTCTTTCTCTGCCACTTTCTCATTGATTTTACCTTGATCCACGGGTGATTGAGGGCATCTTGGATGGTCAGTCGTTTCCTGAAACAGGGAAATCAACAACGGCAATTTTGCTTCTGAGCTGGGACAACGAAAATGACAATGACACTTTGACAATATTCTGTGCATTTATGTCTCCGAAAACTTTAAGAAGCTTCAAAGAAATCCCACCAAATGACATTGTCTTCAGTGTTGCTGGAGTGAATCATCTCCCTACAATGTGTTTGTACTGACGGACCCTCAGTGAGGTGCTGCCACGCAGCAGCTCTTACTTCTTGTCTTTCTCCAGCAGCTGGCTGATGAACTTCTTGGCCAGCTCGCTGGTGTGGCAGAAGAACTCCTCGTCAAAGTCGTAGCTGATGGTTTGGATGTTTTTCAGGGTGTCCTGCTTGGTCTCGCCCAGGAAAGGAGAAGCACCACTGAGCCTGTCGGAACCGTTTCTAATTATGATTTGGACGCAAACTCTTACATTCAATTGTTTTCTATTAGTGAAAATGTACTTCTACTGTTACTGGACTCATGATACAGCCCACTTGTTGGACCCATAAACAGATAAGAGTAATGAGCTAAAAATAATATATAATCTATCGTCCAATAATTGTTTTAATAAACATATAACCTAATGTCAAACATTGCAGACACTTCTCCATCTGCTTTATACAATAAATGTAGATTACCTTCAGCTGAGCAGTACAGTTCGGAGAAAGCGGCCGTCTGAGTTTGACTTACAGGATGTAGGTAATAACGCCGACGCTCCACATGTCGGCTTCCAGACCCAGCGGCTCATAATTGACAATCTCCGGCGCTAAAGGGTCAGAAAGGTGAGAGGGAAAATGTTTTTTGTAGTTGTGATCGTCCCAAGCAGTGATGAAAACACTGGCCTCCTCTTACCGACAAACTCTGGCGTTCCAAAGATGTTTTTAAACTCCACCCCTGCTTCAATTTTATGGGCCAGTCCAAAGTCGATGAGTTTGATTCTGGGTAGCAGGACGTTTTTCTCCAGCAGCATGATGTTCTCTGGCTGCAGATTACAAATGAAGATGACTGAAACAGACAGGAATTGGGGGTTCTGGTGTTCCCCTTGGCTTACTTCTTGGATCAGTTTAAATTTAAAGCTTCTCCGTATTTTAGATATGTTCAAATCGTTTCAAATCTTTCTTCTGGGCCTTCAGTGGAGCAGCATCACATGATTAACTCGGATCTCCAGACAAAAGTACATTTATCCCTCTGTTTGCAACCTCGCTTTCAAAATTAAGCTTTGTTAGAACTTCTAGAGATTTGGAAAAGTGTTTGCCAATAAAACAAACAGTGACAACAACAACAAAAACAACAGTAAAAACAAAACAACCCAAAACAAAAACAATGTTTGAATCTCCGTGCAATTTTTCTTCCACTGCCCAAGTCTGGATTTTGAACACGTCACAAAAGTGCAGTAGGCTTCTGAAAGCTGTGGTGGGCCAACCTTGAGGTCAAAGTGGGCAATTTTTCTGGCGTGGAGGTAGTTCACCCCCTCCAGGATCTGCTTGATGAACTGAGTGGCTTCCTCCTCGCTCAGCGACTCCTTCTGCGCGAGGAAGTCAAACAGCTCACCTCCAGAGACCCTGAAACAGCGACATCGGCTACACTCTTAGTCTGCATGGCTTTCTGGCCTCTCCGGCCTCCACCACAAACACCGGCCCTCTCCTCTCTCTCGTCTCCTCTCCTCGCAGTCTCTTGCTTTACAGGCAGCAGCAGCAGCAGCAGCAGCAGCAGCAGCTCCCCACAGTGGCGGCTTACTCACAGCTCCAGGATGAGCACCACATCGGTGCGGTTCTCGTAGACGTCGTGCAGCATGACAATGTTGGAGTGCTGGATCTGCTGCAGGATCTCCACCTCCCGCTCGATCTCCTCCCGCCGCACCCCCCGAGAGCTGGTTAAGCTCTGACGCTTTTTGATGAACTTGGCGGCATACTCTAGGCCAGTGCTCTTCTCCCGGCACTGCTTCACGATGGCAAACTGCCCACTGTGCCACAGAGGAAAAGGATAGAACTTTATTCTTCCCCTGGATGCTTTTTTCCCACGAGTATAAATTATTTGTATTCTGAAATTCACCCATAAATTGTATTATCTCTTCAATAACAAGATAAAAAAAATTTGAGTTGGTGGTAAAAACATAGGTGTTTACTGTTGTTTGGTCTAAGAGAACTAAAACAAAAACATGATGCTAAGAGACAGAAAAACAACACTAAACACAACAATGAATCGCATTTGTCGCAGTGTTTCAAAACAGTCCCATGTGAGGGCACTGCAGTCTATTTTCTTCCTGAGTGTCGCTGCGTGAGCCAACATTCCTCATCAGCAGCCGGACCCTGGGCTGAGATAGTTGAAGCTAAAGATAGAAAGCTTTAAAAGGCAGCAGGAATATCTGCTCCACGGGCTTACTTTTTATTTTGTCTGTGTAAAAATTACAATCTAATCTGGGGTTTAATAAAGCAGCTGGTTTTGAATTCTGTTTGCGTGCTGCGCATTTAAATGTGTGTTTGTTAAAAAATCTGTTTCACTTCATTCAGGGTTTAACGCTGATATCAATGCTTGTAGGATGTTTATTCACATCATGGCTCATGGCTTCTCACAAAGCCAAATAACTGGTACAACAATTTAATGGACCTCATCCTGAAGAACCTTGTACGTATTGCAGATTTTCTTCAAGAAACAGGAAATGTTAGTCTTTGTGTTAAAAAGCAAACTGGTAGCAGAAAACCATTCCATGGTGTACATGTAAAACATAGAATTAGGTGTAACTGTTTTGACACTATTTTTAACATTGTCATTTTTGTGAGATAAAAATCAAAATGTTTGATTCACCAATTCTACTCCTAACCCACTATTTTGCACTAACATTTTCTTTTTTTTGTCTTACAAAACTGAAATGGAATTCTAGATTGAATGACAGAAATTTCTACATGTTTACAATTATTTGACATTAATGTGTTTACATACATACACGCACACACACACCTGATCTGGCATCAATTTAAAGGTTTGTGATCCCGTGTGTAGCTTCGCTGTTTTTCCTCGATGGAAGATTTTTATTTCTGTACTTCAGACTTCGTGCATATACTCTCCAGATTTACATTGACATAAGCGACTCGGCTGGTGGCCTACCTTCCCAACTCCTCTCCAATCTCGTAAAAGTCTTCCACTTTCTGCTGCTTGAACGCGTCCATGGTCACAGAGGCTGAGTTGACGGAGTTCACGTGGAAACCTTTTCATAAGTGCAAACATAAATGAGCAATTCGTGAAATTAGTGATTTCATGACCTGACAACAGTGACGGTCACCACGAGGACAAGATAAAGAGTTGTACCCGCTCAGTTTGCTGCTGCTGCTGCTGCTCTGATGTATCGCCGACGCTCATTCAGAAGTCCATTAAGAAAACCACAGATTTAGGGCTGCGCTGTCTTCCATTCGACGCTTCTACTCTAATTCGAGCACGAGCGCTACTACCGTGTGGCCGCCTGCCAATTACGCTTCACGTAAAGTCACGTCCGTTTTCAAAACTGAACTGAAGGAGGGGCGCTACGAAGTCGTTCAGGTCTGAGGAAAGTGTACGACGATGTGAACGACATTTGATTGGTTCGCCCTATTCCTGACCCCATGCTACCAGGAATGACCACCTGTTCGGCTGCAGTGTCAACTGACACCTGCTGCCCAGTGCCCACGCCTGCGCCAACTCGCAGTGACGTCACTCCGTATTGTCCAGTCAAACAAATTATCTCCCAAACTCAACCTACTGTACACGTTGAAATAGAAATAAAGCCTCTGTAACTCCTGTAGCAACAGTCTGTTTCGCATGCAGTAGTGGTGGGCGTGTCGATCCAAATATTGATAATATCGATACCAATGTTGATATTGGTATTGTTCGATATTTGTGTAATGACATTGATACTTTTTTATCTAAATATTGTATTTGTATGCATTGTTTTGTGTACAACATTCAAACTACTACAGGGTTGCCCATTAAGATGTAATAAAATGTGTTTATTTAAAATTTATTGTGACTATAATTCCATGCAGGGAAAAAAAAGGATTGAAGTTCAAACAACCAGTTTTTTATGAGCCACATATCATGCAGCAAAACCGGGCAGGCCGAGGCAGTGGGTGGGGCTTAATTGAGACCAACGTGCCGTTACCAAACGGCATCACTGTCGATTGATAAATATTGTAACGGTACGGTGAATTATTGTTGTGTTTATGTTTTTATTCTCAGTTAAATTGTGTTTTCACCGTTTTTGTTCTATATCTGTTATAAGTTGTCTGATAACCATTGCTCCGTGAATGCAGCACTCGGTGATTGGTTAGGGGGGGATGTCGGCGGGGAACTGGCCGGAAGTGTTAAAAGAGTGAGAGAAGCGTGTTTCCGTTTTTGTTGTTCTTCCTTTGGCGTTGGTTTCGGCCTACAGAAGCCTGTGTTCGAGTGCACAAAATAAACTCACGAAGCTGATTAACGTCTCTGAGCCTGTGTCGGGAGGGGACGCTACATTTGGTGTCAGAAGTTAACCGGACCTTCTTCGCGCTGGGTGTACGAAGCCGGGCGGCGTTGCGTGGTGCGTGGGACGATGCTGCCGTGGGGCTACTCTAAAGTCAGCGGGAGGAGGACGACGGTCGGAGCTGTTATAACTCCGCCGCCACCCGCCGGAGCTGGTAGCACGGCTGAACACAAAGCGCGAGTGAGAACGATGACCGCGGAGATGGCGGCCGAGGCTGGATTCCGCCGCTCCAGCCGCTCCGAAGATCACGGCGGCGCCCGCGCGAGAACAACGCCGGCCGTAACCGCGGACGCCATTCCGCCCCCGGTGAAAACTCCGAGATATGACGGAAAGGCTGACTGGGAGGCTTTCCATGCTCAGTTTGAGCTGCTGGCCCGGGCGGGTAGATGGTCTACTGAGGTGAAAGCGCTTCAACTGGCTATGTGCCTCACTGGGGACGCTTTGTCAAGCTTGCTACTGTTGAGTCCAGAACAACGTAATGACTATGACGCGCTGGTGGGGGCGCTGCAGAGAAGATTTGGGTCATGCACGGCTGCTAGTTTGCTACGTTCTGAGCTGTGCAGCCGGCAGCGGCGTCCTGGAGAGCCTCTGAGAGAGCTGGCCAATGACATTGAGGGTCTGGTTCACCGCACTTATGCTCACATGCCCCCTGACATCCAGAGCGAACTGGCCTGTGATCATTTCCTCCAGGCCTTACTGCCAGCCGACCTGCGGACCCAGACCTTGCTAGCGCACCCCAAGTCTCTCCTGCAGGCGTTGGAACTGGCAACTGAGAGGGAGATGTTGTGTGCCGTGGCCCTAAGGACCGTTCCAGGGAACTCCCCGGGGGTGGTGGCTGCACGTGGAATTGAGCTAAATACAGCTACACCTGCCTGGGCGGAGGAGCTCACTCAGCTGGTGCGAGCTGCCACACTGCAGGAGGACCGTAGCCCCAGGCAAAACCAAAGAACATGCTGGGGATGTGGACAACCCGGCCATCTAATCCGACAGTGCCCCAAGTTGTCCACAAAGCAGGGAAAAGGGGCCGGGACCGCATAGATGGGACAGTGCGGATCCCGGGACAGTGTCCCAACCCGGCGAGGATAAAGGCGTTGTACACCCTACTTGCAAGGGGGCAGTACAACTGGCTCGGGAAGGTGAAGATTGTCTGGAGCGGGTTGTCACGCTGGGCCAGACATGGACAGATGACTGCTGGTATATTCCAGTGACTGTTGGGGGGGTTCAGTGCACGGCGCTGGTGGACACAGGCTCGTCGGCAACGCTGATAAAACCAGACATGGTGGCGGCAGGTACGGACGTTTTTCCCACCACCGTAAAGCTCAAGACGGTCACAGGAGAGCGGGCGCCCATGTTGGGGGAAGCAAAGGTGACTCTGGGGTTGGGGAAGGAAGTGGCTTGCTACTCGGTGTGGGTGGCGGACCTGGAGGACTGTATTCTGGGGTTGGACGTCCTGAAGACATTTGGCTGTATCATCGACACGAGGGGCGGGACAATTACCTTTCCAGATGGCTATGTTGTCCAGATGTCGGGGCGTCCGTCCCAATTGGACTGCGCCGTAACCCACCATAGTGCGATGCTAGCTACCGTGTCTGTCGTCAACACCTCCGTGTGCAATCCATTGTCTGATTCCCTGCTGGTGGAGTCTGCTGCTGTTTCCACTGACGGAGTACGTACACACCAGGAGCTGCCGGCGGACCAGTCATCCGACCTATTCGGTGCGCCAATACCTACCGCTGCATCACCCGACTTGGATGTAAGTCCAGAAAGCACACCTTCTTTGCTGATTGACGCCAGCGAGAGGATTGCAGCAGTGAGGGTGGTTTGGGGTGAGAACTGCGATGGACTGAATCCTCAGGAGCAGGGCCTCCTGTGGCAGCTTCTGTTGGAGTTCAAGGACTGTTTTTCGCTGTCAGAAAACGACGTGGGTCGAACGGATCTTATCCAGCATGACATCGACACAGGAGACGCTCGACCCAGGAGGACGAGGCCCCGACGCCTCCCTCTCGCTAAGCAGGCAGCAGCGGATAGGGCCTTACAAGAAATGCAGCGGGCAGGACTCATCGAGCCGTCCACCAGCCCGTGGGCCTCCGCCGTTGTCATGGTCCCCAAGAAGTTCAAGGAAGGCTGGCGGTTCTGCGCGGACTTCAGACCCTTGAACGAGGTTACGAAGAAGGACCCTTACCCCATTCCTCGCATCGACGAGACCCTTGACACAGTGGCAGGGTCGGCGTGGTTCTCGTCCCTCGATCTGCGGAGCGGATACTGGCAGGTTCCCCTCACTCCTGAGGCCAGACCCAAAACCGCCTTCATTGCCAGTGGTGGCCTGTGGCAGTTTAGGGTCCTTCCGTTTGGCCTCTGCAACGCTCCTGCCACGTTTGAGAGATTAATGGACATGGTGCTGGCTGACATTCCCCGCCAGGAGTGTGTCGTCTACCTGGATGACATCCTGGTCCACGGCGAGTCATTCGAGGCAGGCCTGGGGTCCCTCCGGCGTGTGTTGGGGAGGGTCGCGGGGGCTGGATTGAAACTGCACCCACAGAAATGCTGCTTCATGAGGCGAGAGGTCACATTCTTGGGACACCAGCTTGGGGGTGGGGGTGTCGGCACCATGAGCGATAAGGTGCGGGCGGTGAAAGACTGGCCCACCCCCAGGTCTGTACAGGACTTGAAGAGTTTTCTGGGGCTGTCCTCCTACTACAGGAGGTTTGTGAGGGGGTTCTCCTGCATCGCTGCCCCACTCTTCCGTCTGCTGCAAAGGGGGCGGCGTGTGGACCAGCGAGTGTGAGGCAGCGTTCACGTCACTTCAGAGAGCCCTTGTGGAGGCCCCGATCCTGGCTCCGCCTGACCCGTCCCTGCCATTCATCCTTGACACCGACGCCAGCAGTGTCGGTTCGGGGGCGGTCCTGTCCCAGTTGCAGCCCGAGGGGGAGAGAGTGGTGGCATACCACAGCAAGACATTCAGCAAAGCAGAACGTCGGTACTGCGTCACCAGACGGGAGCTACTTGCTGTGGTGAGTGCCATTCGACACTTCAAGTACTACCTTGGGGGTCTCCATTTCACCGTGAGGACTGATCACTCTGCCTTGCAGTGGCTCATGTCCTTCAGGGAGCCAGAGGGCCAGCTGGCACGCTGGATTGAGGAACTGCAGGCATATGACTTCACGGTGGTCCACAGACCGGGTGTCCAGCACGGGAACGCAGACGCGCTATCCCGCCGGCCGTGTGTTACTGATTCTTGCCGCTACTGCGAGAAGAGGGAGGCGCAGGAGGAGGAGCTGCTCCAGCAAGAGGCAAGATGTGCAGTGGTGGGCATAGATGCAAGGTCGGCTGACCAGGGGCTAGCGGCTGTGGATGCCGCGGAGTGGGAACACAAGCAGGGCGAGGACAGCGACATTATGCCAGTTCGTACATGGGTGTTGGAACAGCGTCGCCCCCCCTATGAAGAGATTGGCTTGTGTTCCCGAGCCACCAAGGGACTCTGGTCAATGTTCGAGAACCTACGTCTGTGTGATGGCGTGCTGCAAAGAGGGTGGAGGGAACCGGCCACAGGGTCAGTCCGGTGGCAGGTGGTGGTCCCAAGAGTTTTGCGTGAAGTTGTACTTCAAGCAGTACATGGGACCCCAGGGTCCGGGCATTTTGGTGTTAGCAAAACACTCCGTCGCCTCCGACAGGGTTTTTACTGGGGTCAACAAAGACGAGATGTGGTGGATTTCTGCCGCCGTTGCGACGAGTGCACAGCACGCAAGGGCCCAACAGACAGGTCACGTGCCCAGCTACAGCAGTTCCCAGTGGGCGCCCCGATGGAAAGAGTGGGGATTGACGTCCTTGGACCATTTCCCCTCTCGGAGAGGGGTAACCGGTACATCCTTACGGCCATGGACTACTTCACGAAGTGGCCGGAGGCGTACTGCCTGCCCGACCAAGAAGCCAGTACCATTGTGGATGCCTTGCTTGAGGGGATGTTTAGTAGGTTTGGGACACCGGAGGTCATTCACACTGACCAGGGAAGGAACTTCGAATCCCGTGTTTTTGCAGTCATGTGCGAAAAAATGGGCTCCCACAAGACCCGAACCACTCCTCTTCACCCCCAGAGCGACGGGCTGGTTGAACGGTTTAACCGAACGCTAGCCCAACAGCTGGCCATAGTGACAGCCAAACACCAGCGGGACTGGGATACCCACGTGCCCCTTGTGTTGATGGCCTACCGGTCAGCTGCGCAGGACTCTACCGCCTGCTCTCCAGCCCTTCTCATGCTGGGTAGGGAGATCAGAACCCCTGCGGAGATGATGGTGGGCAAACCGGATGCCCCACTGGACCCCCCTGGTCCGGAGTATGCCAGGAGGCTTCAGGATCGCCTCGAGTCCGCACACGAGTTCGCCAGAGCCAATCTGCGGATTGCCGGGGCGAGGCAGAAGAGGAATTATGATGTGAGGGCCCGAGGGAGACAATTTGAGGCAGGAGATCTGGTCTGGGTCCACAACCCCCAGAGGAAGAAAGGCAGGTGTCCAAAGCTGGACAGTGCATGGGTGGGCCCCTGTGAGGTGATTGAGAGACTCGGTGAGGTCGTGTACAGGGTCCGGCTTCCACCAAAGGGACGTAAGGTTGCCTTGCATCGGGACAGGTTGGCACCGTACAGGGGTTCTGCCGCTCCAGGGCCCAGCCCGGAACTACGGGATACGACAGACACTGCCTCTGTTTCCTCTCCTGCCTCCCACGGATGCTCCGACGCCCCAGACAGTTTCTCCGGGGTGGGTCCTGCGGGCTCTGAGTCTGCACTTTTCCAAGGGACTTCGCGGCCAAAAAGAACCCGCAAGACCCCTTTTCATCTGCATGATTTTGTTTGCTCCCTCGGGGGCGAGGGACTTTGAAAAGGGGGGGTTGTGTAACGGTACGGTGAATTATTGTTGTGTTTATGTTTTTATTCTCAGTTAAATTGTGTTTTCACCGTTTTTGTTCTATATCTGTTATAAGTTGTCTGATAACCATTGCTCCGTGAATGCAGCACTCGGTGATTGGTTAGGGGGGGATGTCGGCGGGGAACTGGCCGGAAGTGTTAAAAGAGTGAGAGAAGCGTGTTTCGCGTTTTGTTGTTCTTCCTTTGGCGTTGGTTTCGCCTACAGAAGCCTGTGTTCGAGTGCACAAAATAAACTCACGAAGCTGATTAACGTCTCTGAGCCTGTGTCGGGAGGGGACGCTACAATATGTTTGGTTTGTTTCAAAAAGTGCCTATATACTTACCATCCAATAATACCAATATAAAAGATTTCAAATATAACACAGCATATTTTTGCTTAAAAGAGAACAGATCTTGTTGGTAAATCTAGAGTGTGTAAATGATAATGAATAAATAATACTTAGGACATATAAAACAGAATAGTGAGAATGACTGATACATAATTCATAAAATAACCTCAAAGGATCCTAATTTTTCAACTCTAAAATAACAAAAAACAACAACTTGAAAATCCAAAGTTCCAACGTCGCTTTATCTCGACAATTGAACCACTCTATAGAATCTAAAAAGTTAAAAAAAAAAAAAATGGTAGCATAGTGACATGTAATGGTGGAACAAGGAACACAGATAGTAAAATGAAGCTTTAAGCATGACGAGAGGTGCAAGGTGACAGGAGTCACTGGGAACAATGACACCATTCAGGACAGAGAGATAAAACAGTGTAAATAATCAAATGAGGAATCTCATTTTCCTTTTGAGAGTGAAGCATCAGAGCAAGGCAGAGGGGAGTCCAGGTTAGACTGCTTGTAACAAGCAACACTTGAGGATGGACCAGAAGTCCGACGTCGATCCCAGCATGGAGGCGTCTGAAAGGGGCCTGAAGGAGCTGGTGCTCCGGTGGTTCATGGAGACGCAGGCGTCACTCATCCTCAGCAACGGCAACTTCCCCGACTGGTTCCAAGGTTTTGCTGCGAGACAGTAAGCAATGCAGAGGAAGTCTTCTATGGCAGGATGTGGATTTAGCTGTTAAGCTGTTAAGCTGTTGTATTCAATTGATTGGAGCGCCCGCCACTTTATGTAATGGTTTTCTACTATTTGAATCCTCCCACTATTGAAATATCTTTCCTATGTGTCAAGAAATGGTCAAACTAGACCATGAAGTGAAACAGAAGGGAACTAAAAATCTGAACTTAAAGTTTATTATCTTAACTTGTTCTCACCACCAAAGGGCTTGTCCTACAATATGTTTTGTAAAGTCGCAGACTCTTGGGCTCAATCAGGATATTTTATTCCTTGTAAATACAGATTTCACGTGCCTTTGGAAGAAGTGCAAATTGGCACTTTTTAATTTGAAATGAGGAATCAGATATGGAATCTATGCTGATTTAATCAATTTCCCTGGAAAAAAGTTAATAGCCTCGGGATGCGTTGGGGCATATTTGAGCTGATCTTCTACCACAGCAAATTTAAAAAAAATAAATAAACATTTCTGTTTAATTGCTTGTGTCTGCCTCTGTCCACCAGGGACACAGAAGATCTGTTGAGAGATAAAGACTTGGGCAGTTTCCTCATTCGTCTCAGTGACAAAGCCTTTGGATTCATCCTGTCCTACAAGTGAGGCATAGTCCAGTCTTCCCATTGCTGGGCTTTTGTTGCTTTTTCACTGACTCTGAATCTGATTGGCCTCTGCTGACGATGTGCTTCTCCTCCCAAGGGGTTACGACAGGTGTCGCCATTTTGTCATTACCCAGAACCAGGATGGACAGTTTGTCATAGCGGGAGACTACCAGACATACGCAAGCCTGACAGAGCTGATAGAGCACTACAAAGCCAGCCCCATCCAACCCTTTGGAGAATACCTCACTTCCAGTTGTCACCAGGTGGGGGAGTGGGGCGTCAGTGTTGTCACACTTGTAAAAATATGCTCTGTTTTTTGCCAACTTTGAATGAATTTTGAGGCTGATTCAAGACTGTATTTCTGAAAAACAGCCATTGCATAGATCAGCCACCTTCCAAGTGTTTCTATCATGTTCAAGAGTGGGTAAAATGTCTTGCAAAGAATCTGTCCGTCTGGGAAACTGCTGCAACGTGACATGGCAAACCAAACATTTCACAATTCTTTTTAGTTTACGGCTTATATCCATCTGGTAAACAGCTTTTGAAAAGGCTTCAAAAATTGGATAAAGTAAAGACATGATGATGCTTTTTTGACATATGGTTGTCAGTTCAATAAGTATACTCCACAAAGTGCTGTTAACACAGATTTAAGTGCAGAGTTATTAGCACGTAATAGATGCCAGTACATGCATACATGTTTCAGCCAAAGTAAAATCTAATCCTGATCTCCGAACTCTGACCTTCAACTCTGAGCTGTTTCGATTGCACTGATGTTTTTTTTTTTTTCTGAGCTAGCAACTTATTTCACTAGACCAAATCCTGCCATGACATGCAGCTGTCATCTCCAGTGTAACACAGGTGTGCTGTACGACGTGGTGACTTACAACAGTAATGAGACGCCGGGGTCAAATGTCCGAGCCTTACGGACTCTGTGGGACCAGAAAGCCGATCCCTGTGCCAGTCAGAGAGCTCAACAGCAAAGTGACAGTCCCACTTCACCGCCGCCCGCCCTGCCGCCCAAATCCAAGAGCAGGAAGCTGACGGGGGCCATGTCGGTCGACACGGTGTCCCTCGCACAGGTGAGGTGAGCCCTCAGCTGCACCAGCTGCAACCCAAAATGGTGACGTAACGTTTAAAGGCAAAAAAAACAACTTATCTCTGACTGAAGACTGATCCCTTATTACATTTGACTGATTGACGTGATTTGTCTGCTGCAATCATTCACACACTGTCTGTGTGTTACTTTGAGGTGGGAAGTTTTCAGGTATCTTCACTTTAATTTTTTTTTTTCAGACTACTTTTTACTTTAACTTTCTGCATTTGTGCACAAATATCTGTACTTTATACTTCTTACATTGAAAAAAAACATGCAGGTCACTTTTGTGTTTAAAAGCGTTTAAGAGATACACATTCTGTTCAAAGTAATCCACTAATTATCATAGTTTCTTTTGCTTGATCATATTTTAGAGGGAGATGATTTCACTGTTCCTTGACTTTTGGGGTCACTGTTTAGTATATTTTCAGTACAGAAAAAATGTAGAAAATAAAATCGTTTACTGTTATTAAAAAGGTCAGCATCCAGTGATGGCTCAGTGGTCATAGGTTATAGTGATTAAAGTTTGGTTTTGCTACAGTTGAAAAGAAAAAACTCTAGTATTGGGAGTAGCAAAGCGTGAACAAATGTATTGTTTCTTTAATGGCAAACAAAAAAAAACTTTTTCCCTTAAAACATTACAAAATCAGTCCTTACTTTTAAATGAGCTGAACCAGTACTTTTACTTTTACAAGAGTATTTTTTTTATAACAAGTATCCATACTTTTTACTTTAGGTCTGAATAGTAATACTTTTGCCACCTTTGGTGTTACTTCTTTCAGGCAGTGCCGCCGGTCCCAAAGCGAGGCGTTCCTCAGGGCCTCTCCATCAAAGGATCCTTACCGAGCATCGCATCCCACCAGGTGGAGACCCAGAGCGAAGTGACCAGATCTCACAGAGCCAGAGGAAACACAAAGTCAGCGCTGGTGTCCAACTGGGACTTATACAGCAACGCTGAAATGAGTCGGCCAGGTGATCTTGTCTGTAACTTCCCCGAGTCCGCTCAGGTGGAGGGCAGAGGAAGGTCTTCACAGAGACTGAGCAACGACATGGAGGAAGAGGAGGAACAAAGCGACGAGCAAGAATACTCAAACCAGCTGAGGAGCTCCCCCTGTACATCATATCCAGCCTTCCCGCTGAGGGGAGTCACCTGTCACACCTACTCGCTCCACGAGCCGAAGCTGGGCAGCTCTTTGTCTGAACAGCAAGCTGACACAATGGAAGTGTCCCAGTCCAACCCGCTGTATCAGACTTCCCAGGTGCCTATGGGGACAAGCTCACAGCAGGAGGGTGAGGCATACGCAAATGTTCTCCGGAGACCATCGCCTGTTGGGCTTCCAGATGACACATACGAGCAGATCCCTGTGGAGAACATCCAGGGCAACACGTACGAGTCGCTGGAGGCAGTGAAGACCAGGAAGTCCAAATCCACCCGAGGGAAAAATGTGAGTGGCCGAGACAACACAGGGCCACTCGAGGAGATCCAGTTTTAACCTTTTCCTTTTTCTCTTCTGTTTGCAGAATATCAAATGGAAGAAATTCCTCCCTGATCGCAAGAAAAAATAAGTGCTGCCTGAAGGACTATGACATAGCTCTTTGACCATGTTTGTTTTCCCTGCGATTAAGCTTTTTTTTTTTTTTTTAAACATAAGATGCTTACAACTTAAATCAAGCAGTATCTCTGAGGTAACCACAAAGTGATGGTAAATCTACGTAATTTGAATGTTTAAGAGTGATGGAAATAGCGACCTGATGTGATACTTTAGAATGAGACGATAACATTGGCTCAACAGCAGGTTGCTACAAGTGTGAAGAGAAACACTTTAGTGCCATGTGACTTCACTTCTGAATAAATTTGTATTTCAATTTCATGATGGGTCAATTGTCCTGATTGTGTGTGTGTGTGTGTGTGTGTGTATATATATATATATATATATATATATATATATATATATATATATGAGCATGTGTGCGTGCGCGCATGTTTGTGCGTCTGCGTTTGTGTGTGTTATACTACCAGAGAAAACCAGAGAAATAACACAATTATGATTATTGTCCAATTCTTATAAACTTAGAAATACCATTTGGATTTTACATGATTCGTTAGTTTGTCCTTAATTCATTGAAAGCCTCTGAAAATACATCTGTGTTCTGTCAACTGCCATGTTCTCTCCAAAGTTACACCAGACTTAATAAAACAACAACAACGAACTCTGTGCGGCGCGTAGTTTTTTCACTCACAGTTCCCCCCGTGACCACTGGACGTCCAAAATCTCTTTGTGTGCTGCCGATCATCCACCAGAGAAGAAGAAGGAATCCCGGAAGTACGTCTTCCAAATAGATTCCTGTTAAAAGTAAAATACATTTGATCGTCCCACTTACATTAAGGCGGAATATAAACTTGAGGAAATCGGTTCTCAGCAGGACGATGGGCACCAGAGATGACGAATACGACTACTTGTTCAAAGGTAGATTAAAAAAAACCCAAAACAAAACAAATCCGGTGCAGTTCGAGATTGTGCGGTTTGGCTGACAGGCGAACCAGGCCAGCTGTTTTCAAAGCTATGCTAACTTAGCCAACCTTTGTGCTCTGATCGCTTTTTGTCGCTCTCCCCGAGGCATGTCAACTGCTATGTTCGGGCAAGCGGGCAAGAGAAACCCATCACCTGTGCCCTCTGGATAATAAACCTGACGAAGTCGTGACGTGCCGCTAGTTGTTTTTGGCCAACAACCGGCCCTCTCGTTTTGCGGCTAACGTTAGCCTTTAGCTGGCGGACATCGTACGCACGTCGGACACACCTAACGCTCACCGTTATCGTGACATCTTCTAAAGCAAAAACCGAGGGGGAAACAGAGTGACCAGAGCAGTTTAGAGACACAAGTGACCCCCATTAACGCTCCTTAATAAGCAGTATAATAAATGATGAATGTAATTACCAAGTCTGACCAATAGGATGTGTTAATTAGGTGTCGTAAAGCCGGCCACAACCGATTTTAGAGGACGGGGCCAAACGGAGGTGAAGACCACTGTAAACAAATGACATCACTTGTCATGTCAATAAACTGATAGTTGAAGCCGAGTGAGTGAGAAGACTACTCAAAGATCTGCTATGACTCCATTGCAAATACCGTCTCACATCTTATTGTCTGTTGGTGGCAAAATCTACGTGTGGTTAAATACCCTAATAGATGTATAAACGTTTGTGAACAGCTAATATGACGGCACTAGAAATGTATCACTACCTATAGACCGTCCTGACAGCGTGCAAGGTCGAAGCCGCTCAGAGATTTTAACCTGGTTTATCTGATGGGTGAATTTGGATGAATTTGTTTAACGGCAAATAAATCTCCAACTGTCCAGTCAAGCAGCGTGATAACCAAACCTGCTAGCAGGTGTGAGCAGATGGCCCCAGATAAGTTGAAGTTTGCCCTCCCACCTCCCACTCCCCCCATACTCCTCCAACTAATGCCGGTTTAAATGGTTCAAAGGTCACGTCATGTTCACAGACAGTATCCAGAAACTTGTTCAGTGCTTGGTTGAGCTTCAGAGCAGGCGAAGCTGTCGGTGTCCGCACCGTTGTCAATTAGCACCTTTCAGCGCGCGTCGTTGCAGCGGGAGTCCTCTGAACGTCTCCGTTCTGCGTTCCAGTTGTCCTCATCGGCGACTCTGGTGTAGGAAAGAGTAACCTGCTGTCCCGCTTCACCCGCAACGAGTTCAACTTGGAGAGCAAGAGCACCATCGGGGTTGAGTTCGCCACACGCAGCATCCAAGTGGACGGCAAGACGGTGAAGGCTCAGATCTGGGACACGGCTGGCCAGGAGCGCTACAGGGCCATCACATCAGCGTGAGTGGGCGTGTGCGGTGTCCGAGAGGCTCGGTTCACAAAGCCAGTCAGCTGACCCCGGGCTGCGTTGCAGGTATTACCGTGGTGCTGTGGGCGCTCTGCTGGTCTACGACATTGCCAAACACCTCACCTACGAGAATGTGGAGCGCTGGCTGAAGGAGCTGAGGGACCACGCTGACAGCAACATCGTCATCATGCTGGTGGGCAACAAGAGTGACCTGCGCCACCTCCGGGCCGTTCCCACCGACGAGGCGCGCGCCTTTGCAGGTAAGGAGGGTCTCCGTGGGTCTGCAGCAAACAGTTTAGGTTGTCAGGATTGTTAAATTTGAATTAAAAATATATAGTGTGTGTGCATCTCTCTCTCTCTCTCTCTCTCTCTCTCTCTCTATATATATATATATATATATATATATATATATATATATATATATATATATTAGGGATGCAAATTATCGATTAATTCATAAATCGTTAGTTGATTGACCTTATTGATCGATTAACGATTAATTGATAAGCAGCGATTTTTCCTGAGAACCTAAATTTCACAATGAAAAATGTCTAAGGAACACTTTATTTAACCCTTAAATACTGTTGAGGGTCCGATGTGACCCAGTTTTACATTAGAGAACAGTAAAAACACCCTAAATATTTATTTATCCTCTGACTTTAAGTTGACTTCTAATGGGTGTTTTTACTGTTGCTTGTTCTAGGTATTTTATGAACATCACAGTATCTACATGTGAGTTGCTCTTTACTGCCACTACACTGTTATAATATTAACTACCCATGTAAAAAAATGTTCAATTAATTGCGACTAATTTAATTTAATAAATTAAATTCTCAATTGACATTTAATCGATAATCAATTGTTTACATCCCTAATATATGTATGTATTTGTTTATATATATATATATATATATATATATATATATATATATATATATATATATACACACACACACACACACACACACACATAGTGTTATTCTTGATTGTTCCTGCTGCTCCTTCTATACTGTGAATGTTGTTTTTTTGCTGTTTGCACAATCCCTGTTAAGCATTGGCAGTTTCATAATTCACTGCACATCCTATGAGCATGTGACGAACAAAGTTCTTGAGTCTTGAAAAGAAGCTATGAGGTGGACCAAGAAGTTGAGTCTCGTATTGTCAGTTTATGTGTTGCTCTAAATAATGATCTGTAACACTCTTCCTCTGCTGTGTGTGTGTGTGTGTGTGTGTGTGTGTGTGTGTGTGTGTGTGTGTGTGTGTGTGTGTGTGTGTGTGTGTGTGTGTTTGCGCCGCACGGCTCTACATCCTGTGTGTATTATTCTCTGCTATGTGCGGAATGTGAGTTGACGTGCTGCCCTGCCGTATCTTGCAGAGAAGAACGGCTTATCTTTTCTGGAGACGTCGGCTCTGGACTCCACCAACGTGGAGACGGCCTTCCAGACCATTCTGACAGGTGAGTCCCCCTACGAGGCGTGGGCCAAGACAGGAATGAACACCAATATGCTCTCTGGACACTCAGTGGTATGAATAGGGGAAGTCTGTGGAATCACAATTTGATAGCTTAAGGATGCAGCCTCTCAAACGCTGAACCCCTCCCTCCCTCCCTCCCTCTTCCTCCTCCTTCCCCTCCCCCTCTCCGACCTCTTTGCCCCTCCCACCAGAGATCTACCGCATCGTGTCCCAGAAGCAGATGTCGGAGCGTCAGGAGAGTGACATGTCGCCGAGCAACAACGTGGTCAACATCCAGGTGCAGCCCACCGAGAACAAACCAAAGATGCAATGCTGTCAGAACATCTAGCCCTGCTCGCCCCTGCTCTCTCTCTCTCTCTCTCTCTCTCTCTCTCTCTCTCTCTCTCTCTCTCTCTCCCCATCTATCTATCTATCTCTTTCCCTGCCCCCCACCCCACTCACGGCCTTTGACCCCGCCCCCTTCCTTGGCTCAGAAACAGACTGGCTGGGCTCACCGTGCTGTGCGGGCAGCGGCGGGGGTCGCCGACCCCCCCCAACTCTGTAACTCACTGTACCTGCCCCCACCCCCTCCTCCCCCACCTGCGCCCACCCCCAGGCGACATACCTCCGTGCCCCTCCCCCCCCTCTCCCCCAACCCACGGCTAGGCTAGCGCGGGACAGCAGGCGTTTCATATCACGTTTGAGCTCATTACTGTAGATGCGCCGATGTCACAGACATGTCTTAATCTCTGAATGTGATTTCTGTTCCTCATCCCGTCTGCCATCTATCTGCTACTCCTATATATCAATTTAAAGCACATTAAAGAAAAAATAGCTCGGAACTCTCCTCCCGTAGAAGACGCTTCCCCTCTGTCAGTTGAAGCCCCGCCCCCTCCTTTTAGTGCAATGTACTGTTTCGGGAACCACATGGATGTATGGAGCACGGTGTGTGTGTGTGTACGTGTGTGTGTGTGAGCGAGCGAGAGAGAGAAAGAGAGAGAGAGAGAGAGAGAGAATGTGACGCCAGGAACTCTTTTTGCCTTCTCGCCGAGATCTCAGCTTGTGCGGCAGAGACGTCGTCATGGCGACAGCGAGCTGCTTGTTGTGTTCCGTCGCGGCCGAGCCAGCGAGCGCCGCTCCGCGTTGAACACTATCGATGCCTTCGAGCGCGGCGCCTGTTTGATTTAGTTCCCCCCCGTCGGTCCTCCTCAGAGGTGGTTTTCGGCGGAGGCGTCCGGAGAAACGGCGGCGGTAGATGTTGGTTGGACTACAACTATGCAGAAACTAGCACACACGTCCTATTGGAGCTGCACCTCTGTAGATAATGAAGGAAAGCAACACGGAGCTGCTGCAGAATAAATGTCACTAGACGGACCAGTGGGTAGGAAACCTCAGAGCTGCGGCAGGTGACACACACACACACACACACACACACACACACACACACACACACACACACACACACACACACACACACACACACACACTCAGACAGAAAACGTGCCGTGTTGAATTCCATGAGCGCCGATGAGTCGTTTGACCGAACAGGAAGCGGTTGTTTGTGTTTAGATTTAGACTTGTGTAGCACTTGGAGAACCTGGACCTCGGCTCTCAGATCGGACGACCCCCCCCCTTTTTTTTTTGTCTCTGTTGTTTTCGTATAACTAACATGCCACTTATCACGAGCGGAAATTCTCCTGCGAAAAGGAGCAGTTCTCCCCAAAAACCAGGATCCATTGCCCGCTGGAAACATGTCGTCTTGTCTGTAAAATGGTACTTTGGCAAAATGGTAAAACTATAAATGTACATGTAAGAAAAAAAAAAAGGAAAAAGGACTGGGAAGTCAAAAGTAAAACCACTCCACACAGTTTGTCTGGGCTAATCCAAGGTTTCCACTCATTCCCAGAAACTTTTAAGAGTTTTTAGCAGTTGTGTTCGGCAACATCTGAATTTTTGGAATCTGCATTGTTTGCCAGTTTCACGTCGCGGAAATGGAAACGTTGAGACTTTTCTGCGCCGGTGAAACTCCTGCAGCAGGTGTGCGGTTGCTTATGGGGTTGAACCGTCCCTTTTAAAGATCCTGACTCCTCCTCGCCGACGTCAGGCCGAGGTGCCTCGCGTCACCTGCCAACAGCTCACACCGGTCACCGAGCCGCCTCCCGCCTCATCGCCTCGCGCGGCTTCCTGTGCGGCCGAGCGAGGCTCCGCCCCCCTTTTCTTTTTTACTGCCTTACGTAGCTGTCGTGACGTCATCGCTGTCCGTCAGATTGGCCGAGCGGTGGGCGTGTCCCGACCGACGCTCCAGGTTCTCGACTTGTGCATGCCGATAGCAGACCTTGCCTGTGTGTGTGTGTGTGTGTGTGTGTGTGTGTGTGTGTGTGTGTGTGTGTGTGTGTGTGTGTGTGTGTGTGTGTGTGTGTGTGTGTGTGTGTGTGTGTGTGTGTGTGTGGAGGCGGAGTGACAAGACTGGCTGAGCCCGGCGGAAAGTGCCAATGGGTTTTTTTTTCTTTTTCTTTTTTTCTTCCTCTGGAACAGACAAACGCCGCCAGCTGAGCGACTCTGGACTCACCAGCGGGCAAAAATGAGCTTGTTTGATTGTTGTTTTTCTTTTGTTCTGAAAGTCTGACTTCTGTCTCATGTTCATTCAGTACCCTGTTTCTTTTCCTTTTTTTATATTAAGAATTATGTTTTGACTCTTAAATTATTTTGACTTTATGAATTCTACAGCTGATTGTAATTCCAGTGTAATTGTGTCAGAGTGAAATTATGTCATTTCAGTGAATTTGGAGGGGCTGGATGTGAGAGGGGGGTTTTATGTTTTGTACAGATTGATAAGTTGTACGCTTGTGTCTATATATTAAGTTATCGGTTCATCTTAATAAAACGCACCTGTCATAAACCTTTACACCGTCCTGTTGTTTTCCAACTGAAAAACATCACGAATCACCAGACATTTCTGTTGTTCCAGACCCTTTTTGTTCTAATGGGTTTAATATTGTTAGAGCTCTAATTATAGAAAAAGATATTTCTAAGCTAAATTAATTGATTCCTTAAATCATTTTTCAATTTTCTGTTTACTATGACTATGAAAGACACATTTTTTTCTATGAAAGGACAAATAGTTATTCACTCTTTTTTTTTTTTTTAATGTTGAATTAAATTAATTACATCAGGGAAAAAAAAAACCTGGTAATTCGCTCAGGTTATGAAGCGACCAATAACTTAACTGAGAAGAATGAGGCGGAGCTGCGGGCAAAATTCACACACTACAGCTGACAGCTGACGTCTTCCTGCGTTGTCTGTCTTCTTCTCTGAGAGGAAGCTGATTGGTTGGTCCTGGGGTTGCCAAGGACGTAAGTGGGAGGAGAAGTTTCTTTCAGTAACAAAAAGGAAGGACCTCCGAAGAAGAGGGTCAACAACAAATAAATTACTAATTTCCCTCTTTTTTTTTTTTTTTTTAAATAGGTAAACGTAGTAAAAATAATATAAGCAAAACTCGTCACCCTCGACGGAAGTGAATTTTAGTATGGCTGACTGCCATACTAAAAAAAAAATGACTCAGTATAACATAATTACCTCAAAGTTTCATGTTTTTATGTGAGAATTACGTGTACAATTACGTAATTTTGAACTTTTTTGTAATAACGTTAAAGTAAGCTTTCCCGAAACATATTTTACGTCATTGCGTGACACGAAGCGCCCCCCCCCCCCCGTTTTGTATGGCAGCAATACACCTCCTTAACCCTCTGCTCAGTGGTGTAGCGCAGGGTTCTACGTGAATGTATGGAGTATACACACATTTTTCAGTTTGCATCGCGTATACCCTCTTCTCAATGTTGCTTTAAAAAAATGGAATGAAAGAATATATCTACTTCTCTAGTTAAAAGGACACTACTACTACCTCTGCTGGCAGTTAAAAAGAATGCAACCTCCATATTGTCTCAATGTACTTCCAACCTGGCAGAGTCCCACTACGTTGTAGTGGATGAACGTTAGCATTTTTTTTTTTTTCGAATAAGAAAAAGTCAAACGTGTCTTTACAACACGACACGACTGTCCTGAGCTGCGACAACTGTAACGAGTTCCACAAAAGAACAAAATTAGTGGAAAACAACGTTTACCGCTGCTAAAAAATAAATAAATAAAGAAATAAAAATTATCGGGATGATGGGATAAAAACAGCAGAGAAACAAGCAGTTGGAACTGAAAAAAGTTTGACAGTGTCGTTAGCCTGACTATTTTTCTGTCTCTAGTGATTTTTTCTTCTTTTTTTGAAAACTGCCCCCTCAACAAAACAGCAATTCTGTCTTGCAGTTTTCAGAATAATTCAAGGGTCAAAAACTTTTTCTGACTTTTTTTTTTCTTCATAATTTCAAGGTAATAAGAAACATAAAAAAAAATGTTCATTTTTAACTCTTTGCTTTTACTTGACAGCAGTCTTTGGGGATAAAAGGAACCAATAAATCAGCAGAAAAGACGAAATCAAATTTTCCTCTGCTTGAGGTCACAGTTGTTTACAGACAGCCAGATAACAGTAGGAAAAATACACAAGGAAGCTAATTCTAGCAATTATAATGTAACAATTAAAACTTTGCTAATTTTTGGCATGCATGTGACTTAAAGCTGCACACAACAGAAGAAGAAACACAGCCAGAATCACTTATCAGCTACTTCGTCACTGTCTACGGAACATACTAAGAATTAGCTCTTCAGAAAGGAAATGTGGACCATTTTTTTCTTCTCAAACATCTTTTTCCAGCTCTTCCCTGCTGCGCTGTGATTGGCTGCTTCTCTACTTTAGCGCCCTTTCAAACTCGAGCACAGAACGGGCGGCAACGCCTTTGCGAGCGAGCTATGACTACAGTGTAGACATGGTTCAAACGGTGTAGACTCTACACCGTTTGAACCATACTATGACGAAGAATGTCAAAGCTCATTTTCTAAGTTTATTCACGAGAAGAAAAGAATATCACACCCCCACATGCGGTTGTGGATAACCACGGTGCAAATCGACTGAACGTCACAGTGTAAATGTAGCAGAAAGGTTTAGGATGTAGAACAGCCAATCAGAGAACAGCAGGGCAGGTCTGTGAAAATCTCTATGAAAAATAATAACAACAATGCCACTACTTTAATGTATGATCTGCTGCAGTTTCGGAACATTTTTTTTAAAATTTTTTACAGTTTATTTTTTAAAAAACACTTTTTTTCCCCCCCACTGGCTTCTGAAATGACGTGTCTTGCAACCTCGGCTCCTTGGGCGCTCCGTGTTTCCAGTCCTCCAACCCAAATGTCCAGTCCCGCCGGCCGACTGGGAGGAAATGTCTGAGTTGTGTCTGTGTCACTTTTCTCTGAGGTCGATACGAGTTCACAGTGACACACAAACATGTGGCTTTAACCTGCACGAAAACCCACTGGGATATTATACAGTGATAAAATATCAAACAGTATTGCCAGTCACACACACACACACACACACACGCACGCACGCACACACACACACACTCACACAAAGAATAAATATCATAAAAACAGGTCCTTCCTCTTGCTTCCTTCCTTCCGTCCACCTGCAGCTCTGATTTGTTACTTCAGCCCCAGTTCAGCCTTTTCCTGACTGGGCTGGGCTGCGCTGTGTGTGTGTGTGTGTGCGCACGCCTAAAGCAGCGAGCTGGTGGGGCTGCCGGGCAGCTGGGGGTCGCTGTGCTGCAGGGCCAGGCTGTGGCTGTGGCTGTGGCAGGGGCTGGGGCGGGCCGGCAGCAGGTCGTAGTGGCTCGGGATGTGGCTGTTCCTGGGCAGGTCGTACGGGTTCTGAGGGTAGCTGGGAACCGCCACGCCGCTGCCTCCGCCACTTTGGATAATGCTGATGGTCGGTTCTGGGGGCAGAGAGAGAAGAGGGGGGAAAAAAAAGCCTTCAGATATCCTGCTCCCTGGTCATTTAATGACTTACAGAAGGATCCGAGTTCTATTGGGCGATGTGCTTGTTTTGAAATTATTTTAGTACTGAAAGGTTTCAATTTGTGTTCCTAACTATAGTGTGTGACTGCAGTTGTTTTGTTGTTTTTGTATTGTATTGCTGTAACTTTGTTTTTGCTGCCCTCTTGGCCAGGTCACTCTTGAAAAAGAGAATTTAATCTCAATGAGTCTTTTTACCTGGTTACATAAAGGATATTGAATTGAATTGAATTGAATTGAATTGAAGAGAAAATCGAATGGAAGCATTTCACCCTGCTAGAACTCTGATACAGTCCCATTTCCTCCTGTGTATTGACATGCACAGGAAGTAGGTCCTCCAGGCAGGCGTGTGCGTGTGTGTGTGTGTGTGTGTGTGTGTGTGTGTGCGGGCAGAGCTGGCAAAAGTATTCACATTAATCACATCAAGTACAGGTACTTGTGTAAAAAAATACTCTGGTATAGGTAAAAACTACTCATTCAACTCCTTTACTCAAGCAAAAGTAAGAAAGTTCAGATTCTGAAATGTACCTAAGTAAAACGTAAAAATGCACTTCATTCACTCTGTCTGCTGTTAGCCTTCTGTTTGCAGCCTCCAGCTCAAATTGATGCTCTGTTGGGCCTGCCACGTGTTTGGAAGGCCGCACAAACAAAGCGGCCTCAGATGGGCGGATCCACCACCTGGCTGGGGTGGCGGAGGTAGGGATGGGGAGGACGCATTGCCCTTTGTGACATCACAGAGGGCAGATTTGCAGAATGGTACGTTTCAAGGCACACTCCGCGGCCGAGTGGAGCAGCACGCAGGAGGAAGAAGCTGCTAATGTCTTGCAGCCTCCCGGCCGCTCTGCAGCCAACCCACCCATGTCGTAGACGTTCTTGGCGGTGGTGGCGGTGGCGGCAATGGGGGCGGAGCAGCACAGCGTCGCGTGCTCGCGGTGCGCCGGCGACTTCATCTCCACGTAGCTGCTCTCCGAGTGTTTGCAGTGAGCCGGGGGGTCGTTGATGGTGGCGTACGGGTTCTCGCTGCTCAGGGAGCAGGTGCTGGAGAGTGAGCCCTTCATGTAGTCTGCGGAGAGCAGAGAGAGAGAGAGAGTGGGCGTGGCCATTAGAGCCGAGGCCGCTAATTGGCTCAGTGGGCGCAAGGCCTCCTGGTTGGCTTGGAAACATGCGCTTCAGCCTGAATTGAAAAAAAAAATAAAAAAAATTCAGCAACAAAGGTAAAAGTGGACACAGTGATTGTAGTGAAGAGTCAAGGGAAGAGGAGGAGAAGGTGGAGGAAGAACAACAACTTCAACTGCATCCTGAGCTCTGGCTCTTGGTGTCTGACCGCACTCCCATCTCGTTAGCAAACCACCGGCATAACCAAAGCAAAATTGAACAATGAGACACAGCAGGAAAACACTATGTGATGGGTTATTATGGGATGGAGGTTCCCAGGTGAGTTTTTGGGATTGACAGGGCCCCTGCAGGGAGGGAAAGACAGCGAGGAGAGGAGGGCGGAGTCATCCTGTAAGGACACACACACACACACACACACACACACAGGACAGGCAGCTGCTGGCAGAGGGAGGAGTCTGAGACACAGGATTGGCCTGGGGCAGGTCTCAGGTGGGCGTGGTCAGCGTGGAGGCTCCGCCTTCCACACCGTACCTCTGTAGCGCGGCTCCACGTGGTAGCTGAAGCGGCGGTCAATGCAGTAGACACCTGTGCAGAGACACGGAGAGGCCAAAGGTGCTGAAAGGGGTGAAAACAGCAACACGCCGCTTGTGATGTCACAAAGGGACAATTTCTGGGACTTTTGAAATAATAATAAAAAACTGTGATGGGCTTAATCTGATTTGTGAGGGGGAAAAAGGTTTATTCTACGTTTGCTGTTTTCCTGTGTTTCTACAGTGAAGGCACACTGACCTAGATCACCAAGGTTACAGTAGGCTCCCCACTCGGGGGCGCTGTTCCTGTGCCGCTTCTTGGTCTTCATCTGGAGAAACAAACGTTGTCAGAACACAACTGATGAAGAAGTGGGAGGTAGAGAACCTTTCAGAGTCATAGTTGCTGCCGTGAATTGTCATATTTCCTGCACTTTTATTTTTTATTTGCACAACGGTCTAATGTTGCACGTTATATTTTATAATTTCTGCTTCAGTCAGCTTCAGTCAATGGTTGCAGCAAAAGCTCCTCCCCTGTCAGCAAACACGACTGAAAACCAGGGTTTTTTAAAGTATTCACATTTTGTACTGAGGTAAAGGTATGGATACTTGTGTAAAAATGAAAAACAGAGTAACAGTACTGATTCAACTCATTACTTAGTAAAAGTAAGGAAGCAAAGGTTAAGAAATGTTCTTGCTCAAAAAGTAACTCGAAATGTAACTTAAATCACGAGTTTGATTTTTAGACAAAATGTTCGCGAAAACTCTGCATTCAACTTATTTTTTTTTTTTTTTTTGCTCACGCGGCATTGTGTGTACGTGGCAGACCAAACCTTGGCCGGCGTCCTCTTGTCCGGCTTGGCGTAGTGGGCGGCGTAGGTGCAGGGTCCCAGGGTCCGGTAGCTGGGGTTGGAGAAGCAGCCGCCCAGCGAGCTGCCGCTGGGCGATGACTCTGCAGAGGAGAGCAGGCCCGTGCACTGCGGTCCTGCCGGCGGCACATCGCATCAGCACAAGAGGTGCAAACACGGCCGGCCTGGGCCTCCGCACAACAACCGTGCAACATGAGGAAAAACATAATCCCCCGACAGAGCTGCGACTCCCAACAGGTCTTTGAGTGGCGGAGTGACTGAAACCCCTTTTATTTGAGTTTATTTTCCACTGAATATTGGACTTTTGGCCCCTTTCCTTCTCACCACTTTGCTCAGGCGACCTTTATTTCTTAACATATCTGGAGTTTCACCAGTGGCGCGTCATGCATTTCACGCCTAGGCCATCAAATAAACAATTAAAGATGCTGACGCAGCTGTTGGGCCAATGCGCCACAACATTATTTACATTATAAATTGCAGAATATGGACAATAACTTTGTTATCATATATTGACCGGAAATTGTACCTTTTTTTTTTTTTTTTTTTTTTAAGTAAGTTTAGGCCAGCAGAGAAGGCCTAGCTGGCCCTGACGGCCCACCACTGAGTTTAACAGAGGGGAAAGACCCATGTAAGCCACACAGTTCAGCCAAAAGAAACCACATAAGAGGACACACAACATGTCTCCGCAGAACCGGTGTGGTGCCACATTCACGACAGGTCAAAACCAAGGGGCAGTGTTATGCGAGCTAGCAAATGATTGGCGAAAGAAAACAAACTGGTATAGCTGGTTGCTGTGGATACGAAGGTAACAGCACATCAGGAGGATGGAAACAACTGCAACAGTTTTTACTCTTTCATGACATTATTATTGATAAATGCTATTATTTTATGTTTATCACATTGCCGTCATTAGCTTCCACTGCATTCCTTCTTTCTCTGAAACTCCGAACGGTTGTGTGGATCACAACAAATGTCACCAGAGCCTCAAGTCAAAGTAGGAAGTCGGGAAATTTCAATTCTGGGCAATGTTTTTCCCATATTTTTTCCTCTTGTGTATACTGGAGGCTTATGGAGACACACAAAAGCTGCAGCACCTCTGGAAACTTTTGGTAGACAACACAAACAACTGGTCACGGTCAGACACAATACACCACATATGATGAGAAACTGTTTCCTTCCTCGGCTCCAGTTCTGGTGTCTTTTTTTCTGCAAACATCTGTGAAGAGAAGAACTGGTTCCAACGAGAACCAGTGGAAGGGGCGGCGAGTGTTCTCACCTGACAGCGAGTAGTCTGCAGAGGTGATATGCAGTGCTGGTGTGTAGGTGACACTGGGCACGTGGTGGCCTTTCTCTCGCTGGCGGTAGCGGAACCACACCACCAGACTGAGCATGGCCATGATCAGCAGCAGCAGGAAGATGATGCCCAGGACGGCGCCGGCCGACTGGCGCTCTGAGGCCAGAGCTGGACTGATCTTGGTGTAAGGGTTCAGTTCCTCCATCATCAGGGCCGCTGAGGAGCACAACACGCTTCACATTGGTGGCACATTCAGAGCACCTGGCGTTGCTTTAGCATCTTAGCATAAAGAGGGCAACTAGCAAGCTAACACAGCAAGCAACGGAAATAGGGTGGACCATGCTTTGATGACTGAAAACGGGGACACTTGGCTCGGCAATGAGATACTCAAATGATATTCCATTCTTTGCTCAAGTATTTCAATATATTTAAAGCGTGCCTACAGACAAAAACAACTGTTTCATAATTTTACCATTTTGATGAAAAGAAAAAAAACAGGACAGGACGTTTGAGCTCCCTTAAAAACAGCATCTAAAGCCTGAGGAAAAACAGCTAGCTTGGAATTTCTAGGGCTAATCAAGTTAATAAATAACACACAGAAACAAAGATCCACAACAGCCAACTAACATACCAACTTAACTATCTACCACCTTAGACTGTTACTTTAAGCTAGCACCTTCAACATTATCTCAATGCTACCAAAACTAGCTGAAATCCACCTTTTTTTGAAAGCTAAAAACTGTTACAGAAAGCTAACACCATCTACAACATGCTAAAGCTACCTGTTGCAACTGGCAAAGTGAGCATCTACCAAGTAAGTGAATGGATAAAATGCACAAATTACAAATAATATATTCAAAGTTTAATTTCATAGTAAATTACATTTTTTCATTTGGCTCTACTACTACTACGCTGCTCTCCGACTGTTGATATCATTTATCGGTCTGCATTTGGCTTTGGACTGATTCATTTTTAATTGACAAAATAAATAAATGAATGAAGCTTCTAATTATCTATCGTTTTATCGGGCTACAACGTTTCTATGAAAACATAAATTAGAACAAAGTTTGTTTCAAAAGCGTTACATTGGGAAACACGAGTATCACAGAGAAAACTCTGATGTTGTATTGAAGATAAGAGACTATTTAAGGAAAACCTTTAGCTTACATCTCATTGGATCATTCAGCTGTGACACACACACACACACACACACACACACACACACACACACACACACACACACACACAAACAGGTCCTCACCCTGGTCACAGCGGATGCCTTTGAAGCCGATGCTGCAGTAACAGGTTCCCGTCACGTAGTCGCAGGTGGCGTTGTTCATACACTCACACAGCTGCTGGCAGCCGTAACCAAACGTCCCAGGTGGACACTCTTGAAAGTCACACATACACACACGCACAAAGATATAAGAGATTGTGTCAAATCGTGACTTCGGTGAAAGTCAACAAAACAAAAAGGACAACAAAACTGTTACTGTTATGTTGACATCTAATCACAACAACATAGAACATGTTATATATATATATATATATATATATATATATATATATATATATATATATATATATATATATATACATATATATATATATATATATATATATATATATATATATATATATATATATATATATATATATATATATATATATATATATATATATATATATATATATATATATATATATATATATATATGTATATATGTAACTACATATATACATATATGTCCAAGAACATGCATGCAAGGTGAATAGGAAACTCTGAATAGGAAACTCTAAATTGTGTATGTGTGTTGCTTGTCTCTATGTGGCCCTGTGATGAACTGGCCACTTGTCCAGGGTGTCACCCTGCCCTCGCCCTATGACAGCTGGGAGAGGCTCCAGCAGACCCCCGTGACCCTGAGCTCAGGAAGAAGCGGGTATGGAAAATAGATGGATGGATGGATGTTGGTGAATTTTTTTGAAAAGTATTTTCCTGTCTTAGCTGTTAATATATTCTGCAGGGTTGTTGTTTTTTTTAAATCTCCAGACAATTCAACAAAAACCAATGAGAGCCCAAGCATAAAACTCTGTTAGTAATGTGCTTGAGTAAAAACACTTGCTTGCTGATTTTTTTTTTTTTTAATAGTTTAATTTTGGAAATGTTCCTTCATTCCACTGACACAGCAGTGATAGTCCGTATATCATCAAATTGACAATTACCTGTGGAAAAAAACAAACAAACCCTTGTTTTACTTGTTGATGAATAAATTAAACAAGAGAGTAATTTCTGTTTTTACTGCAACCAATGAAACGGCTGCTGTTTCAACGCACTGACTGAAAAAGCAATTAAAAATCCAATATTATCCCACAGCCGTGCAGCTGGAGGTGAAATACTGGAGTGTTATTTTTTTTTTTTTAAATATTATGATGAAGGGTTCAATTCTGCTTTCAGATGAGCTGCCAGCGCAAGTCCCAGACACAGTTGTTGTGCTTCCGATCATTTCCTTTCTCAAATGTTAGAGATAAAAAGCGAGAGATGGACAAACAAATGGAACTGGCAGGATGTGGAGGAGGGTAAAAAAATGAAACTAAAAAGCAGTCACACATCATTATTACATCACATTATTTTTTTGGGGTGGTGGGGGGTGGGGGGGGGGGTTATATTTATTCTGGAGTATTCTGGAGACACTCACTGAGCTCGCAGCTCTGTCCGATGAAGCCCGTCCGGCAGGAACACTGTCCGCTCACGTGGTCGCAGTCTGCGCCGTTCTGACAGCGGCACACCTCGGCGCACTCGGCGCCGTAGAAACCCGAAGGACAACCTGCAGGGAGCGTCCGGTTAACTTCCACAACACTCTTCCACGTCATCAGCTCTTCACACGGAGGAGATCATCCAAGCAGCAGCATGTTTGGCGCAAAAGAGGCTTTTGTGCAACGGGCTTTAATCTGCTGCATGGATCATCTCCACCAGTCCAGTCCAAGTCCAGTCCAGTCCAGTCAGCTTCTAAACACAACCAGCAGCTGAAGCAGCAGCAGCAGATTGAAACTCACAACAGGTTTGAGCAACAAACGCCTTCACACGCAAAGTCGATGGGAGAAAGCGGCTTTTACGCTTACGTTTCTCCTGTGGAAAATCTAAGAGCTGATTCACAAGAACTTCAGGACAGGAAAGTGAATTCCTTGCAACCCTGCTCTCATGTTGGGCTTTGGGCAAGTCTGTCTTTAAGGGAGAAAAAAAAGGTGTCTCATTGCATATTTATTAATAAAATACAAACCTGAGAGTGTTTGCAAACACATGTTGATGATACTCTGTCAGCTACAGTATATTAAAAATGGTGTTTTTAAGCCATGGTACATTTTGTAAATTGAGAAAGTGTCATGGCACACTACCAACTAAATATATTACAAAATGACACTTTTTTCTAGCCTAATAATGACAATATAGTCAGTGAATTTATTTATACTCAGTCAGTGTGAAACCTGAGACTGTTTAGATGAACACAAAGCTGATATCCTGGGGTGGGGGGGGGGTGGGGGGGGGTGGGTCCTGGATTTGTCTTGATTTAGACCAATCAAGTAAAATTTGATAATTTGCCACAGCACACCTGGCATTACCTCATGGTACACTGGCGTGCCGCGGAACAGTGATTGAAAAACACTAGTTTATTAAAAGACTGATTTTATCAAAGACATGCAGTTCTCATATCTGCCCACGAGAGGGGGAAGTAAGCTCATGGTACACGAGCGTTACAATTCTGGCCCGACTTTAGACCAGACTAGTAGGTTTCCCTGAAGTTGCCACTGTGTGTGTGTGTGTGTGTTCTTGTTTTTGCACAAACGTGGGTCCCCCATGCTGTGCAAAAGCCCAAACGTTTTGGCGGACCCTGGGTTTTTGATCACGATACAGTGAGTCCCCTGTCAAGCATTCTGCGTTTCTGTCGGCCTTGTCTTACGCTGAGTGCAGTAGAGTCCCGTCCACCCGGGCCTGCAGCTGCACTCGCCGTCGGACGCGCTGCACTGCGCTCCGTTGTGACAGTTGCAGGTGTGGATGCAGTCTGGACCCCATGAGCCCTGGGAACACGCTGGCCACAGCAACAAGACACACATTGACAAACAAAAATAATAATAATCTGGTAAAAGCAGAGGTACATTTTCAACTCCTTTGCCCAAGTAAAAGTAATAAGGTACAGGTTCGTTCATGTACTGAAGTAAAAAGTAATAAAAAACAAAACATCTTTTCTGAAATTAATGCAACAACACATTTGATAACAAGCTGAGGCACTCTAAAATAATATGATCCAGTTTTATATTTAACTACAAAGCAGCTTCATTCAAATAATAATAATAATAATAATAATAATAATAATAATAATAATAATAATAATAATAATAAGTCAATTCCTTTCAACAGAAGTTGTATCTTTTAGATTCTTTTACACATAAAAGCAACAAACATGTTTTTTCCAGTATATGGAGTAGAAAGTACAGCTATTTGAGTACAAATGTAGGGAGGCAAAGTAAATAGTCTAGCTTTCAAAGGAAAGCAGGAAGATTGCTTTGCTCTGCTGTTGCTCTGTTCCAGTGTGAGAGAAGCGGTCAGCGGGTGAACGGGCAGCTGTCAGTAGGTGGCGCCGGCTTACGTTGGGAGCAGCGGTCGCCGATCCAGCCGGGGAAACACTGGCACGAGCCATCGATGGGGTTGCAGGTGCCGTTGTTGGAGCACAGACACGACTCGGCGCACGCTCTGCCGAACTTCCCACCGGGGCACACTGCAGCAAGAAAGCAGCAACGGTCGGAACTCGCTCACTCTTTTCTATGATACAATCTTCTATTTCCATTAGATTTTATCATCTCTGGGAAAAACAAACAAAAAAACAAACAAACAAACAAAAAAAAGATGTTCAGCACACGAGAAGGAAAATAAATGAAGTATAAAACTATGGGCAGTCCAGCAGGGGGCTGCAGCGGTGCAAAAAGCCTTGATCAGCTGCTTGTATGAAAACAAAACTTTTCAAAAAATATAAAATAAGCTATTTTAATCCCAAGAGGCCCTCTGAGACCGTGGTAGTGTGTCGAGTGCTTTGTATCGCCGCTGTGTTTTGTACAAGACGAGGTTGCCTCGGCTGTGTTTCTGCATGGCAGGAAGTTGCGCTGAATCTTTAGTCAGCAGCAATCTGCCATGTTTGCTTCCGGTGTGAGAGAGACACGAGTGTGGGGACGACCAACCGCTGCTGACTGTTTCTCAGTGAATACATGAAAGAGAGAGAGAGAGAGAGAGAGAGAGAGAGAGAGAGAGAGAGAGAGAGAGAGAGAGAGATTTGAAACGCTGGAGGGAAGTTCAGACAAAGTTAACTTTTCAGTTAATCATTTTAGGGAAATTTATCTGTTGTTGCTTTAGGACGTTATATTTTGACTTAAAATACATTCATATTTCACTAAAGCAGTTAAACAGATAAAATATTGAGACACGGATTATCTTGATGTCTGACAAGCCTGCTTATAAATTAACGTGCTTCAGTCCCCCCCCTCTTTAAATTCTAATTCAGACGCTGCGACTTGTGCGTCCACGCAGAGCCGCCGAGGCTTCAGGGTTCGTCTGCAGCGAGAGACGATCATCTCGTGGCTTTTCCAGCTGAAATGTGACATTTCCTTCTGAGCTGGATTCTACGGAAGCGCATTGCTGCCACCCTAGAAAAAAAAAAAAAAAAAAAAAAAAACAGGGCTCAGTATCACGTTATAACGTGATAGTTTCACGTTATAACGTGAAAATTAGGATGCAGTTGAGATGGTTGAGAAGTTTAAAATACAGTTTAATCAACTCATGCAGACCAGACATGGTGCCTCCGTTTGCCTCACTCCATTTAGTTTAGATTCACTATGAAATTACGTGAACATTGTCACGTAAAAACGCGAAAATACCAAATTTTAAGGTGAAATATTTTACGTTAAGACGTGATAGTTTCGCGTTTTAATGTGATGCTTTTACGTTAAAACGTAAAAAATTATCACGGAAAAATGTGAAAGTATCACGTTATAACGTGAAAGGATCACGTAAAAACGTGATACTGAGCCCTGTTTTTTTTTTTTCCTAGGTTGGCAGCAATACGCTCCGTAGAAACCCCCGTACATCCACACACACACACACACACAAAAAATTGGTCTATTCGCTGGTCTCCGATGTGGAGAGAAAGCCTTACACTAAGCATAATGTATACATAGCTTACTGCCATCTCATCTGTTGCCTAAAACACACCTTTTCGTCTTCGCTAACAGGTGGTTCAGCTAAGAGCCATTAGCCAGGCGGCGGCGCGCGCTCATTGTGCTCCTCAAAGAATGAAATGAAGCCCTGGAGGTGGTTCTCCTCATGTATGAAAGATGAATACGAGCGCAATGAGGGTCATTACTGAAATCCACTTTTCTGCGCTTACGTAACAGTTACCATCGTCTGACCGACGTCTGCAAAGTTCTGATCAAAGTGCGTCCGCGACGTGTGAACAAAGGGCGGCCCGTCGGCGTAATTAGCGGGGGGGGGGTGGGGACGCTCCCCGATGGTCCAGCCACTGTAGCTGCTCTCCATCCCTTTAGCTCCAACGTCACCGAGTGAAACTTTTGGTGCCTGGTTAAAATATCTGTTTGTGTGAGACGTGTTGCCGCAGACTCCATCAGGGTGGCGTCATTGAAACCCACCGGAGACGCTCGGATTTTTAACCCGATAAAAGACTGAAACAGTATCCCTGAAAATAACACCATATAGAAAATAATTATAACAAATAGTACAGCTAATGAAAATGGCATTCTGTCGTCCTGGTAGCCTTTATAAATCAGGTGTTTTAAAGGTCCAGTGTGAAATATTTGACTTGAGATTTTTAATTGGTAAACACTTACTGCCAATAAATACATTAATAAAAGAATATACTCACAGTACAATAAAAGTAATTTGGTTTTCTACCTATAGAACGGTTCCTATATACAAGAATATACATAGAGCAAAGGTCTTGCTCCCAGTTATCTGCCATCTTCCATCGGTATGCGGACAATTGTTGTTGTTTTTTTGTATGTAGGGTGACTGCGCGCATCTTCAAATAAACCAACAAAGGAAATCTTCTTGTTCAAAGCTGCACTGGGAGACAGGCGTAAGAGCCGACAGGTAGCTAGCTACCCGCTCATTAGCATTTGGCATTTGCTAGCAAGACATGGCAGCCAGCTCTCTGTTAGTAGTGACAAATGAAGGCTAACTAGCAGCTCCATCGGTGGCAAGTTGCACCTTAGCGTGTGGTGTTGAATATTAAACAGTAGCAGCAGCCAGCAGAGCAATATGAAGTAGCGTAGCTTTTCACAACTTATGGCCGGTGGCAGGGAGTCTTGATGAATCAATATTAGAAAGAAAAAAAGAAAGAAAGAATTCTATTTTAATTCTAGGTACGGTAATTCTGACCTCTTTTAATGCCAAGATATGGCAATGTTCAATAAAAGCATCTACAAAACAGCAACATTTAGCAGCGCCACCGCCTCTGGAGAGCAACAACAGAGTGGCAGCAACCTTTCAATCCTTTTTTTGCATAAAACCTGAACATTTTCCACTAACTAAAATAAATTTCTTACTAATGGTGTGAAAAAAAACAAAAAAAACAACAAGTGTTTCTCAAGTGAGACAGCTGCTGCCTTCTGGGAAGCAGCCTTTCAGGCCCCGCTGTTCGATAGGATCATTAGCATGTAGGAGTGGGCATCAAACACGGAGATAACGGCAAGAAGCGGGAGAGTCTCTTCAGGCGGTTCAAGTCTGGACATGTGATATATCGAGGCTCAAGCCGTTTTCTGCAGAATGGCTGATGCAGGACGGGGCACAGCTCAGGCCTTCTTCATGTTTAATGACCATGAATATTTCACGGCGCTCTCCTTTAGCAGCAATCTCTTGCCTCGGCTATCCAACCTGCTTAAGATTCCACTGGGCCACGAAGCTCAGGGCAAAGAATTAACAGCAGTTTAACCCACAGGAGGCGCTAGAGGAATGACGCCCTGGAGAAGCTGTGCCTCCCGCCCCCCATTTCCTCCCCCCGAAAAAAAAAAAAGATTTGTGACGGGGTGCGGAGGTGACGGGCATTACTCCAGTGGACAAAGTAGAAGCTCAAGGTTTAGGATTTTCATCTTTCAAGAAAACCACTTTTTGTTATTTCTAAAATGTCTTTAAGTCCAAATCAATCCACAGCTGCAGAGCTCTTTCTCTGAACAAAGACTTGAGGCTCAGTTCTGTCCTGCTGCTAGTAATCCCCACAGTTGGTTTGGAGGCGCCCGAAGGCTGTGCAGGACACTGATTAAGTCGTTTGAATTAAGTTAAAAACACACACACACACACACACACACACAATCTAAATAACATTAATCTGATCTTGCAGATTTACGGCACATCACACTGAGAAGCTGCAGATCATCTAAAGCTCCAGCGGTTGGTCAGTTGTCCCCATCAGTGACGCTCAGACTGACGATTAACTGGAAAACCCAGGATCCATCAAGAGCAGCAGGACAAGCAGCAGCTGCAACCAGTAGATGCACCAGATTAGACGGCTTTACTCCACTATGAGCTGCTGTTAAATAAATAAATAAATGAATGAATGAATTGACTACATTTAAAAAAAATTAGCGTCTCTGAGTTATTATCGAGCTGTGCGTGTGTGCGTATGTGTGTTTTGGGGGGGATGGGGATGATTTATGATTTGCATCCGAAAAAAGCTGAAGGCTAGCTGAAAACTTTGAAAAACAAGGGCAAGAAATATCATCTGCCAGAAGAAGGAGAAGCGGAGGGTCTGAGTGTTCAGACGATGGCGCTAATCGAGCGAGCCGAGGGAGGCTAGCAGGGCGCCGAGTGCATCTCGTCGTCGGCGTTCTCAAAGAATTATTCCAAGAAGTAAAATACATAACAAGACAGAAAGTCCGGCAGTTGGATGAATGAACAGTGCTACACTTTCAGAATGACAATAAATGAAGGAAAGAGGAGCAACAAAAAATGATATAGATTCCACATTGTGGCACCAACACGGTGCCGGCAGTAACCAGGTGGCCCCCAAAGAGCCTGCAGGCCAATTCAAAAAAATACTGCGTCTCAAATCTAATTTTATTCTGTTGCTATTCATTTTTAATCACACTTGCGTTCATATAGATTCTAAAATGACTTATAAATTAATACATCTAATTAATAAATAAAATTACTAGAAATAAAATGCTGAATATTGATGTCATCTGTATCCAAAACCTTGTTAAGTCATCGTTGATCAGTAGTGTGAGAAATTAATATGATCAGTGTCTTCACATAGATGAGTAAACAATTCTAATAATATATAACTTAGGGCAAACTGAGAAACTGTGTTATTTCACAAGAGTTCAGCAAACTGGTTGCCCCTTGTGTGACTCAGCACTCATGAAGTAGCTCTCAGGTTCAGAAGGTTTGGTGACCCCTGATTCAGAGCAAGTGCACCGGTTGACAGGACTGTATTTACTCAGTCAGTCCTGGAGAACAAACGAAGTGCGGCAAACGTGAAGCTACACAAGAGCGGCTCCGTCGGTGACTAGAACAGCTGCGTGCGCACGCACTGCTCCTATTTATGATTGCTGATTTGCAGTTGTGCAGATGATGATGAGGAGACTCCAGAGGGCTCCAGGTGCTTATGGAAACGTCCTGCGTAATTAGCCAATAATGGCTACGAAGTCCCTTTTGTGGCGTCAACAGAAAGAATCAAGTGCAATTCGGCCCCATTGGCCGCACTGTTACCGACCCCTGCCGACCGCTGCCGACCCCGCTGACCCCACTGACCCTGGTTGCAGAGGGAGCCGAAGAAGCCGGGGAGACACTCGCAGTGGCCGCTGATGTGGTGACAGGCGCCGTCGCTGTGGACGCACTGAGGACACGACTGGCTGCAACGCTGGCCGAAGAAACCTAGCAAGCACGCTGCACACGCATGCACGCACGCGCACACACACACACACGCATAGAGTGAGAGAGAGCGAGAGAGAGAGAGAGAGAGAGCGTTAAAATGCGATGAAACCAATTCCAGGCCGAAGAGAAACTTTCTGATTAGTTTCTCCGATTAGTTCTTTGAATCCTTAATTATAGATTTCATGCTCCACCAACTCCCGGTTTTAAGCGACATTTTCAAACGTCACGTATATACAAGAGCTTCGGCCGCGTCCGCCGCACCTCCATTGTGCGTGCACGCGTGTGCTTGCACAAAACGAAAAGACTCCCAGCTCGGCGGGAACCCAGCAGCGTCGGTGAACGTCAGCGGGCCACGGCAGGTTTTGGACGGCGCTAGCGTTCCGCCTGCCGCCTGCCAGCGTTCACTGGTCACCTCTCAGCTTGGTTTGACCGCCTGCTCATGCTTCGCCAACTGGAAGTGGAACGTGTCCCATTGAGCCCCTGCTACTTCAACCACGGCTCAAAATGCCGATCTGCCACCGTCGAGATGGATTCTTCCTGCGGTACAACCCCGTGCATTTCAAAGCCCTCCTCAGAGTACGCATACCAATACTAATGCCATTGACGGTGCTCAATGTGTTCAGCATCTCACAATATCCCAAACCAAACTTAAAGGTGTAGTGCCTTGTCTATGCCTTGTTTTGTTTCATTTCAATCCGTTAACCTCAAATAATGTGAAAATTATCTGACAAAAACATGAAAATGATCACGTAGAAACCTGAAAATTCCACAAAATAAGGTGACAGGTTCATGTAGAAACTTGAAAATTATCATCTAAAAATGTGAAATCTTCACGTAATTATGTGATACTCATTTTTTTTTAGTAGTTCAGCAATGTGCCTCTGTAACGTCTCACCGTTGTTCTTGTGAAAGTTGACTTAGTTTCAGCTGATCTCCGAGAGACGTCCTACAAGTCCAACTCCCTGCTCCTCTAGTCTACGTGCAGAGTGAAGTAGGTGTGTGTGTGTGTGTGTGTGTGTGTGTGTGTGTGTTTACCACGCCGGCAGTTGGTGCCACGGTAGCCGGGAGCACACGCACAGGTGCCGTCCTCCGGAGAGCAGGAGCCGCCGTTCTCACAGGTGCAGCTGTAGGAGCAGTTTGGACCCCAGCGGCCCTCCTCACACACACTGTCGCAGCGGACTCCTGCACACACACACACACACACACACACACACACACACACACAGTCAAAGGACGTTGAGGCCTTGATGAAACTTTAAAGCAGGTGTGGCAATGAGCGACACCTTCTGGAGGTGGCGCTCTTTTCCCTTTAAAACCATCAAAAGCAAAGTTCCCACAGCTCCACCGATCTTTTGGTCGTTGTTGAAACGCACATAAGTGCAGCTGAGTCGGTCTGACTGAGGGGTAAAGTTGATGATGTGGCTGCTGGTCCCGGTATCACAACACACAGACACACACGCGACACGTGCGCGCTGATTTAGCACGTGTGTTTGCTACCAAATAAATGAGTAATACTAAACACAAGAATGAGGAAAAATTAGTACTGGCAATATGCAGTGTATCAATTTTATTGTGTTATATATTTTACAGTTACAGTTAACATTTTGCATTCTTAATAGATGAATAAAAATATTTATTTTATATTCTGATATATATGAAAAGGTGTGTGTGTGTATGATGTTTTTCTATATACACAGACCTCATCATCAGCTCTTCAGGGAGGAGAGTTGCTCTGACACCAGAAACACTTTGGCCTGGTTTTGGCTGTCGCTGTTTACGTCAAATTACGTGCGGACGTGAGCGCAAACTCTTTGTGGACTATCTGCAAACTACTTGCATTGAAGCGGGTGTCATTTTGAACGGAATGACTAAATATTTTCAAATGAGTCTGGCGCAGCGTTTTCCTCCACTTTTTACCTTCATGTCCGCTCTGTGGATATCGGAAGCACTGTTTTTGGTGAGATTTGCACGGATTTTCTGGCGTTAAAGCTTGACAATGGCTTTGTGGATCTGGTCCCTAGAGTCTTGATTGAAATATAGACACTGTGCTGACAACCGCAACAGCCGCAACTACAACAAGGCAGTTCAGCCAGTCTGTCCAGCTGTTGAGAAGAGGAACCAAAAACTTCCAATTTCTGCTGCTGGAGACTCCTGGCCCTTTAATCAGCCGTCCAAGTGTCTCCTTCTTTCATCAGTGTTGCAGTGTGTGTGTGTGTGTGTGTGTGTGTGTGTGTGTGTGTGTGTGTGTGTGTGGCGCGTGCGTGTGCACCCTAGGAGGCACAGTCTGTCTCCACAAAAAGTTGGTTTTGCAGAATGGATCAGAAACTTTGGCACTCACGAGGGAGGCGTCCTGGAGACGCCTAGGCCCGTGAGATTATCAGGACAATAGCCCGTAGCATCACACATGCACACACACACACACACACACACACACACACACACACACACACACACACACACACAGGGCCTCTCCTTCCTGCCTGCAGCTCATTACAAAGTTCCTTTGACATGGAATATGAGGGAATATGAGAGTGAGGCGGCTCCATTAGAGCTCAATTAATAGTGGAATAGTGGAAATAAATAGTGGAAAGTCCATTTGTTCAAAGATGACAAGCAGGTGGAGGAGGAGCCGGAGAGCAGGAGCGCTGCCAGGCTAGCATAGCGTAAAGAAAATCTTTGGAAATTGGTTAAAACATTTTTTTTTTGGCAAAAAATATGATTTAAATCAAGTAGCTGAATTTTGGTGATAGTGAATGAGGTTTTGTGAGTCACAGAATGGCATCTGGCAAGGGTCCCATTTGACTTTCTATTTCAGTTCTTCTTTTCTTTACCAGTTAGCCATAGCTAGTGGCTAAGAGTTAGCTGCTGCCGTCTCTTATTTACCGGCTTAAATCCCTGCAGGAGCAGCAACGTTGGCAACGCCCCTGCTTGTTAAAGCAACAACACAAAGTTTCTCTGCCTTTATAATGTTTTTTAAAAAATAAAATAAAATAAAACTGGCCACCAAAGCTGTACAGTCCTACGTGGCCAGCAGGGGGCAGTGTGTCAGTAGCGCAGACTTTTTTGAAGAAAGTTTGCCCATTATTAGCTTTGCTTTTTTATTTTTACCTTTTGAGTTATTTGGCTCTGAAATTTGAAACATTTTTAAACCCTGAAGCACAACACGGGACAAAATCAGCTAGAAAAAAAAAATGCACTCAGGTTTTTTCTTATTGTTATGAGCAATGTGTCTCAGGAGAAATATGAGGAACATCTGATGGCTGTTGAATCTCTAGGGGGAAAAAAGTTTATTCTAGTACAACCAGTGTATTTCTTTAGTTTTAATTATTAGCTTATGAAAAAATGGAAAAATCTGGCTTATTATTTTAGTTTGTTGCTGAAAGTGGATGAAAATCATTCAGCTTCATTCCCAAGTCTCCCTCAGGCACTTTCATTAATTTAAACCTTCTCCATATTCATATCCATCATCTGCACATTGATCATCGCTGATCACAACATGAGCAACTATTGATCCAAACACCGGAGTAGAGATACAAAGTTCACAGTGGAAGTGGGGAAGTACAACAACTCAACAACACAGCCAACTCACAGCAAGTGTGACGTTGAAAAGTTTCCGATTGTGACGCAATGTTGTTTTTACCGAAGTGGAAGCTGCCAACAATCGACAATTATGTCAAAGTTACACATTTTTATGTGATAATTTTGATTTTTTTTTTACAAGATGAAACTAGCACATTATTTGCAATAGTGAAAGGCTCAGTATCACGTAATCAAGTAAAAAGTCCAACATTTTTACGTGATCATTTTCGCATTACTTCATGATAACAAATGGTAACGAGGCGTAAGCGAGACACCATGGCTTGTTTGCACAATTCGACGAGACTGCACTTTAAGCTTGGTTTGAGACAAGGTGAGATTCTGAACTTTGTGTGAACCATCAATGACATTAATATGTGCAAACTTTGAGAAGGATTTTGAAATGTCTAGTAGAGGTATCATAAGATAAGGTGAAAATTATGCAGTAAAAATGTGAAAATCTTCACACAACTGAGTGATGCTGAGCATTTCACTATCACAAAATAACATAATAGTTTCAAGTAATAACATGACAATTTCTGTGTAAAAATCTAAAAATGATCACTTAAAAACATGAAAGTTTCACATAATAACACAATTACGCAATACACTTCTATACGTTTTGCTTGGATTGTATCAACAAACAAGGGCTGATAAAAAAAAAAATAAAGAGTTCAGTTTATAAGGGCATTACAGTGAAAACAAACGCTGGTGTTCTCACCCGTCCAGCCGGCCAGACAGCGACACTGGCCGCTCACCGGGTCGCAGCCGTCCGCGTTGAAACAGTCGCACCTCTCGCCGCAGTTCAGGCCGAACGATCCTTCCTGTTGCCAGAGCAGTTGTAGAGATAAACCGTCTGCGCACTCGCAATCCAGGCGCCTTGGCCGGCGTCACGCCGTACTCACGGGACACGGCAGGTCGCACAGCTCCTCCCTCCAGCCCGGGGAGCAGGTGCAGCTTCCATTGAGCGGGTCGCACGCCGCCTCGTTGGCGCACTGACACGTCTGGTTGCAGCTCAGACCCCAGGTGCCACTGGAACAGGGGATGGAGCAGTCGACACCCTGCCAACCTGGAAAACAGTGAATTGACGAAAGCATCTGTTGTTAAATGAAAAGACACCCTGCTACTGTAAAGAGATTTAGAGTTAGAGTGTTTCATTTCCCAAAGAAATTGCTAGTTTTCATAGTCTAAACGCACATTTCATTGTAATAATTCATCAATACTTGATTCATCAATACTTGATTCATCAATACTACAATATTAACATACATAGACAAATGTCAATTTCTGAAGAATTTTGTGTTGCAAAAGTGAATGTTGATAATACACATATTGTTTTTATATATTTATATTTATATAGATTTACAACTAGTGACAAAAAACTGAAGGATATATTGCAGATAACTTTTAATTTAAAGTCTAGACAGAAATGCATTTTAAAAGTAGTGCTCAGACATGGGGACAAAAATTAAAATTTAATTAAAATTCACCTTATGGCCTAACCTTGATGGGGACGAACAGAATGAAACATGGATTGAAAACCCACGTTTGTTTGTAAAATTTGGCCTGATTTTTTATTTTTTATATTGATTAAACCTTAATATATTGCCCATAAACACATTGATAAAAGCGTATACTCGGAGTACAATGAGAGTAATTTGGTTTTCCTACCCTGACAACAATTATTATTTATATATAAGAATATACATATATCAAAGGTTTTGCTCCCACTCTGTTTTAACTAGCAAAAACTAGCATCTGTCGTAGTGTGATTCCTTTTTTGAGACCTTCATTCTGACTGCAGTGGCAAAAAAAACAAACAAACAAAAAAACAGGTTGATAACGGCTGCTATCAGCTAGCTAACATCTAGCATAACTAACCAAACACCCGCTCTCCACCTAAAAGTTGATGTCTCGGGCACAAGCGGCACCTCTGCCCGAGCTCCTCTACTTGCTAGCTGAGTTGTCTCAGGTACAGTGGAATACACAACGTTCTTACCGTCAAATATGTGTAATTATTTAAGAAGAGATTTATATTTGGGGAATTTCACCGCAGGGCAGCTACCTAGTGCTAGCAGTAGCTAAAGTGATTCATACAATGCTTGGTTTCTACCTTGATTTCTGACCTTGTTGCCAGACAGTGTCTGTTACAGTTGTGTTCAGAGAGGGGCGGATGAATAAATGATTTTGCTTTGACAGCACCGAGACAGCTCGCTGCATGTTTGCTTGCGTCGCAATTTCCTGCACTTGTCGGATCCACTATTTATTTCCTTTTGCATCATTGCTGCCTTGACTCCCCGAGGTAGGCAACAGGCGCTGAATTAATCATTTGTATAGATTTAAATTAAACATGCTAATGAGTTTCCCGATTTTTAACTCCTCTCTGTGTTTCCACACGAGACACGTCTTCCTCCACACCGCTGCTCTTCCTCATCGGACAAAAGCGCCCTCCGCCGCTGCAGCCCTCCGGCCGTCGTGATCACATGTCAGACGCGTGATAGGCCTGAACTTTCCTCCCACAGCGGCGTCTACATGAAAAGGGAACTAAAGGTTTGACTGTCGGAGGACAGACGCCCACTTGTTGGAGCAGAAGCTCCCGGTTGGCTCTGATGTCTCCTCACTTTAATTATCCATGTTGCCCCGTGAGGCTCGTCGGCGCATTAATATTTAAAGATGCTGATATTGAGAGATATTAGGGAAGCCGAGCGAAGAGGAAAATTTGAAACAAGAACAAAAAAAAAAAAAGATTTGAAGATTGTAAAGAAAGGTGCTTTTATTCTTTACTACCGAGAGCTGAAATGGCGATAAGGTGGCGGAAAATATCAACCTGTGAACGTGCAGTTTTTTGGGGCAGCAACTCAGATTGCTGTAGATTCAGATTGTTATTTTAAATTTTGCAGGTTTCTCTATCTGGATAATTCCTTCGTTTATTTTAAATGTGTTTTCAGTACGTTACAGGCTGATTTCATTTGTTAGAATAAACAATGATGAAACTGATTGGTACAACAAAACCTGTGACTGTCACTAGGACTGATTGTTGAGGCCAAATAAAGTCATATGAAAGCAGTTATCGAACATTGTGGGGGAAGTGTGTGTATTTATAAGGAAATGCATGAAAAATTAATCCCCGCTTGTCAAAATGGTCTCAAATTGTCTCAAATGTTCCTGGTATGAGCTCTATATCGCTAGCATACAACTGTCCAGTTGCACGAGTTGGGATGACACGAGCCGTCGGAATTCATAAACTGCAATAAGAACTGAGCATCACTGAGCTGCCTCGGTCATAAAAACCCTGCATGTCAACTGCTATCACCTCCACTGTATATCTTGGTTTCATTTCTGAGTTGTGTTGTTGTTGTTGTTGTTGTTGTTGTTATTGTTTTTTTTGTGTGAGCCCCATCGCCGTCTGATACATCTGAGTGCTGAAGATCACCGGGCGACAATACGCTCGCTACCTTCTTTGCAGACGCAGAAGCCGTCGACGTGCGAGCAGGAGACGTGGTTCTGGCAGGAGCAGGACGAGGTGCAGTTGGTTCCGTAAAGACCCGCGGGGCAGCTGATGGAGCAGTCGTCGCCCTGAGGGCCAGAGAGAGACAGAGAGGAGGGTGGAGGGAGTTGGGGATGCAAATCAGCTGACACAGGCGCTAACGTTGTGCTCATCACTATTGGTGATGAGCACAACGTTGGAATTTGGAGAAGAAAAACGTCGCTGTTAATTAATCGGCGTACCATTCGTATCATACACATGCCTAAAAAAACCAAACGAAGACTCGACATTTTGACCGACAAAACTTTCGGGTCACAACCTCAAATCCAAATTGGACAAACACCCGTTATCAGTTTTGTCCATTTTCCAATTGACCAGGAAATTGGGAATTAGAAAACAAACCTTTCTTGTGAATTATTAATTTATGAAATTCTCTCGTCATTACAGAGTGAGTGTTATAACGTGATGTTGTCGACATGCTCTAGCATATGTTACATTCTTTTGTTTTTGTAGTTTATCTTTGGTTAAACCGAGTGAAGTGCGAGTGCTCGCAAAATTAGCCTTGCCAGTACGGCGCCACCTACTATTCTTTTGCTGTGTGGCTGGTTCTGGAGCTACGGCTAAAAGAGCTACGGCTAAAAAGAAGCGCGCTGGTCAATGGTGGGACGGGAACAGTAAGTGGAATTATCCAATCTAGCGGCTCAGTCTTGATGACAGAGGAGATAAACGGCAGTGAGAGGGAATGGGATGTTTTCCCCACTTTTCTGTCCAAATTTCCAGTCAGGTTGATCGAAGACCTGCTGGAACATAATAATCTTCCGCGAGGGTTGAAATTCATCTTCTGATGCTCTTCTGTGGATAAAGTTTCACTAGCAGCCACTTTATTAATTTACAGTGAGGAGAAAAAAAAAAAAAAACAGAGGGGGAAGTTAAAGCCGAAGACTAATTGAAGCTCAGAGAATCCACAAAGATTAACAGCGGCGTCCATCGATCGGCAGGTATTTATTATTCTGGAGGTCACTTGTTAGCACTCCAACTTCCCCTGGGAAGTTCTGACTGGACCCCCCCCCCGGCCTTATTTATAATCTTAATTCTTGAGTCATTATTTTTTGGACTCTTTTAATTCACCCACGTTTTAATAAGTTCCTTTTTCTTGCTCCCGTCTTTGCACATTTTGGCCGGCTTTGTGAATATTAGATTAATAGCGATTTACAGGCAGCAGGTTGGAAGCAGCCGCTTTAATTAGAGCAGCCAAAATGTCGGAGCTTCCTGATCGATGGCGGCTTGAGCCGCAGCGCCGGGTTGACTCGAGTTCGCTCTCGCGGCTGCAGGCCCGTCGGCATCACGTCACACCTCCATCACAGCAGCGCCGTTAGAAGTGGGATCAGACACGACAGGCGGAACGTTTCACACAGTAGTGTGAGGGGCACCAAATACATCGCCTGCAAAACTGGCAGATTCTAAGCGTCCAGATTTTTCTGGCCCCATAGAGCACGTAGCAGTAGGTTCACTTCCCGTCATGCCTATGTTACTTCCATGGTGCGTCAGAACGCATCAGCCAATCAAAACGAGACAGCAGCGTACCGTATGATGTGATGTCACGCTGAGAATAAACTCTTTTCTGGGAATTTTCTGGCCTGTATAATTTTTTTAGAAAGAAGTCCATGACTTTAAAAGCATGTTTAAAAACTTTAAAACATGTTTCAGGTCAATGGTGGTCATCATGCCAACCGTTTTACAGAAGTTGATTTTTTATTGCATCGAAAAATGCTTTTTGCGCCCCATGGGATATTTGGCTGCAGTACCTCAAATGGCCATTGAAAAAAATGGGTGCACCTCCATATTGGCCACCCAGTATCCAAATAATACATCCACGGTTTAGCTCCTGTGTGTCCACACTATCACAATGTGTGTTGTAAGTATGAGCTAACAATGCTAATAGCAACAACATATAAACACTGTAGCTCCGCCTCCTTCTCCCCTTCTTCTTCTCTGGCCGGTCCCCTGACCAATGAGTGGTCTGGACCAATTCTCAACAGTTCACTCTGGAGCTTTTCAGGATGGATGTGAGGGAACTCAGACAGGATGTCCGTCAGTGAAGATCCCGCTCAACAGTTAGTCCCTCTCCAAAAGAAATGACAGGATTTATGCAGCTGAGTTTATGATCAGATCAATATTTTATCAACATTTACAATTTCTGAATGAATAAACTTCACGCCTGACGAGGACTTCGGATAATACTTCAGACAACATGGAAAAATCAATAATCAGGTTCAGACGTTTAACTGCTGAACCCTGAGGAGCTCCAGACCTCCAGATGTTGTCGCCCGCCGTCTGATCCGCGGTTACGGTTGAAAGAAAATCTTTTCATTTTGTTCGTTTTTTTATCCACTGACCCCCAATGGCGGTGCCACCCCCTCAAGTGTGAAGCACATTTACAGGTTCCGATCGAGCGGTCTGCAGTGCTGACGGCGCCTCACATCAGCTCCATTTACACACACACACACACACACACACACACACACACACACACACACACACACACACACTATGAGTTACCATTGCAGCATAAATTCATCGGAATCGATAAAAGGTCCGGCGGGAGTGAGTTCATCCGCTACGGAATCAAACAGATGCTCGTCTTTCATCTGCCTCCGTGTTCGCCGACGTCCAATTATCAAAGTTCTCGTCTCGGCTCCACACACCAGGGGGCCACAGTGAGACGAGAGCCGCAGATCGTTCCTCAATCTGCTTCTTCCTGACAAGGAAGGTTCTTACAAGTTCAAGAAAAATGACACAAATCTGAAACTAATTTCTCCTTGAATTTTGTTCTACTAAATGAAGCAGGAAAAAAAAGACTGACGATGACAATAATGACAATAATTCAGTGAGGCTATGAGCTGCAAACTGCACTTTGCAGGAAGCCTTTGTGTCACTGGCGTTCGTACATTTATGGATGAGGCCTCTAGTGTCCGGACAGAGGAAGTGTGCGTCTTTGCAGAGGGGGAGCAGCAAGCTAGAGACACATGCAGCTGCAAAATTGTGTAGTACTGTAAGATTTGGTATGGACTTGATATCAGGTAAATAAGGGCTTAAATGTTTACAGTGGATCTAAATTAGGGATGCAACAATGCCGATACCGGCATCAGGTATTGGTACCGATACCGGGGTTGAGTACTCTACTCGTACTCATAAAATACGTACTGATACCACGACACTGATACCAGTTTGGGGCAGCGCACAGTTGACGTTAATTTACCGCAACGCTGGCAGCGAGGAGTCATGACAGCAGTGTACAAATACTTTCAGGTGGATGAGAGTGAGCGCCGCAAAATCAAAGCTGAATGCAAAGCCTCTGACTTCTGACCCTTGCTCAGTCCAGATGATCCAGAACCAGAACTTTTTCATTTTTGCAAAATTATCAATGAACGTATTGCTTCACTAATGGCAAAATTTTTTTTTTACTTCAGCACATTTCGGAACCTGTACTTTCTTTTATTTTTATCAGAGCGATTTTTTTTTTTAACACAAACATCTGTACTTTTACTCAAGTACAGAATGTAAATTAATTTTCCACCTCTGCTGAGTTTTTCTGGAATAAGACGGATGTGAAAGCTGCACCACTAGAGTCCAGGAAGTAAATTCAAGATGGGAAAATGGCTAGAAGACACACGCCAGCGACTTTCCACTTCTAGCCTCCACTCTCCGCGAATAAAGCTGCACAGTCAAAAGCGGCATCTGATAAATGAGCTGAAAAAGCACGTCCTGCACCTGCAGCAGCGCCGCCTTCACACGTCCAGAGTTAAAAGGAAACCCAACGACAAGCTCTTCCTCTGAACAATCGACAAGTTGCCTCTTCTGCCTCTATTTGTTGCTGCTGAGAGAAGATTTATACCATCGGGTGGGTGTCAAAGGTTGCGTCATCCATCATTAAACATCATCGTTTGATATTGGACGTCATCGTAAGACGTACAGCTCAACTGTTGGAAATTCTTTATTTGGACGAGCCCCTTGAGAAGCATTGCCTCGTTTTCAAGAGGGTACAAACACAGAGTTGGAGGCTTTAAAAAAACAGAAGCGCTAATTTTTTTTCTACGTTCATCATCAGTGTGATGCATCATGGGTACTGTGTGATGCCCTGCTGCCCCTATACACCTGAAGCGTGAGCGACATCATTACGAGAGCAACAGCAGCGGGTCCGTCCCCACGTTGACTCACTATGAATCCCGGAGCGCAGAGGCAGGAGCCGCTGACACCGTCGCAGTCGGCTCCGTTGCCGCAGGTGCAGGCCTCGCTGCAGCCCTTGCCGTGGTATCCCGCCGGACACGTCTCGTTGCAGTATAGACCCGCCCATCCGGCCGCACAGGTGCACTCTCCCGACAGAGGGTGGCAGCTGGGAGACGGGAAGAGACAGGAAGTCAGTGGGCACTCCTAGCATGTTGCTAATTTTTGTTTTTTATTGCATAAATGGATGAAATGATGCAGTACCTCTAGAAAACCTCCGGAGGCAGTATTGAGCAATATAGTTAAACCATTCCCGAAATAAAAAAGTGGGTGTAGCTTCCAGTTTCAACAAGGAAAGCCATTGAGAAAGTGCCAAAAAAACAACCCTGCATTCTATCATTTGGCCAACAGGGGCCGCTAAAGTTGGTTGCAAAAAGACTAAAAATTACTCGCTGTCAATATGAATGGAGCCCAAAAATCTCACCGTTACAAACTGATTTAATTTTTTTGTTGGTCTAAACTGCTTGTCAAAAAATCAGGTAATTTTATCTTATTTGGTTTTGATTTTGAATCAAAATGGCCATGAACCTGTGGGCGCGGTTAAAGGTTAGCGGCTAACTGGAGTCGGCTTATTGATGGGTGGGCGGGTGTTGGGCTACATACTGCTATCTATGCTCACCTCCTGGTACCCACCACACATCCATACATGGAAACTCTGTTTGAAAATGAAGGGCAAACTCCAGATGGCGCTGGCGACAGCTAAACCAAGCTCTAGATCTCATTACGGCTCTACGCAAACCAGGTGGGTGACATTGCAATGACTCTGCCCGCGATCATTTACAGTCATAACAATACATAATAATATACGGTCTCACTCAGTTAACAGATAAAAATGGACCATTACTGTTTGGGGGATAATGTCAAGCAAAGTCCAGAACGGAGAAAGCCTGACATTATTAAGAGGCTTTTATTGAAACAGTTTGTTTTGTTGGATTGTATAATTATTATTAATGATCAATTAGCATTTGTTAAATCATGTACCGTTGTTGTCGTAGGTGACAGTGACGATGACGTCTTAGGTGTTTGTGCTAACGGGCAAACAGAACTTGGCGGCGTCACCTGAGCGTGTTCTCCGTCCTGCAGGGACAGTACTTGTCGCAGCCGAGTCCGTAGAGGCCGGCGGGGCAGAAGCGGTCCTGGCAGCTCGGCCCCTTGAAGCCCTCGTTGCACAGACACGCCCCGTTGATGTGGTAGCACTTGGCGCCGTTCTGACAGTCGCACTTGTGGGCGCATTGCGGCCCATAGGTTCCCACCGGACACTCCTCCTGACACCTGGGGGGGACCGAGATGCCACAGCTACCAGTGACTGACAACGACTGGGGTTACTTTGTTTTTTTTGTTTTTTTTAAAGGTGCACTTTATAGGTTTTATTTTTTGCAACAAAAAAAATAAATACACAGGAAGTAGCTGTTGGAGGTCATTTCTAGGAGAAGTTTGCATAGCCACGTGACCAGGCTGGCCAGGCATATCCGACTAAAACACTGATTGACCCACCTGAAAGAATGTCCGCGCAGTCACATGACTCTATTTTTCTTCCTGACCCTGCCGCATCACAACCCTGGCTGTAGCTCCGCCTCTTTCTCCTCAGTTTGAAGCTGATTGGTTTGGTCAAACTCTGACTGGCAGAAAACTGTCCTGATTAGGTCTCAAATAAAAAAAAGTAAATCTAAGCTAATTTGCGCTTGAAAACTAAGATCGTTCATGTGAAATTTGTCGCCGCCGTCTCACTGCATCATTCTCAACACGTCCGCTGGCCGACAACGTTAAGAAATAGACAAATCACTCCATTAAAATGGCTCAGTGAGGACTTCCGTTTGGTGTCACGCTTAAATCACGCCGACTTCCTCGGGACTCTTATCTTCACTAATTCCATTAGAACGCGGACGGCCAGGAGGAGAACTCAATATGGGAATTATTCCGTGTGGGCTAATTCACCTGTCTGGAGCCCAAATGAATGGCGGTAATTTGGCTGAATCGGGAGGAAGGACGGGCTAACGAGCGGCGTGGAGATGGACAGGGTGGGAGGAGGGGCGGAGCCGAGGTCCAGTCTGGAGACCGGAGGTGTCCGGATGATGGAGGAGCGATTTTCTACTTAATTCTCTCACTTTGAAGCACCAGAATCAGGCAAATAAGCTCCAAGGTAGAATGTGAAGAAAACCACTGGAAAATAATTTGTCCCTTTTTCATTTTAATGTTTTTTCCAAGGTTTTTTTTTTTTTTATGTTGCTTTGAGTCAGAGTGGTGATGTTGTTTGAGAGAGTGCTGATGTGATGAGTGGTGACGTTGTCTCTGGGCTCCTGCTTGTTCTTCAACTTGCCCAGTCAAACACAAGGCTGCCGGATCACTCAGGTTCAGCTTTCTTAGTTCTTGCCCATCCATTTTAAAAAGCTAGTCTGAATCCACACGGTCAGAGACTGACCAGGCCAATTGGCATCCTTCAACAGGAAAGAGGTAGAGCCACAGCCAATCAGTGACTCAATATTTACCAGATCCAAATCAACTAGAAAATGAAAGAAAATTTTGAGCAAACGCTACTTCAATAAATAAAATGCCAAAACAGTATTGTCGTAAATGAAACTAATGATGGACATTTATGGAGTTTTTCGTGGGGAGAGAAGTAGTTTGTACCACAGTTGGCCACTAGAGGCAGAAAATGTTTGCATTTCAAAAGTTTGGCCTGGAATAACAAAACTCTGTGGTCAATAAATGTTCAACTGTGAACCCGTGTTGATCCTCTGTGGTTGTTTCACTCCAAAACTCGTACCTCTCTCCAATGTAGCCCGCCGTGCACTGGCACTGGCCGCTGATGTGGTCGCACAGACCGCTGTTACGGCACGTGCACTCCTGAGAGCAGTTAACACCAAAGGACCCAAATGGACATGGCTGCGCACAGACGGGACCCTGGAAGGGGGAGGAGCATCGCAGTCAGTCAACAAAATGAGTTCATTTGTAGGATGCTGCACAACCAGAGTCTGGGATAAAACTAAATCCACCACCCCCCTAAAAAATAAAAAAAAAAAAAATGGTAACACATATGATAAAAAGTGAAAATTAAAATGAATCATATTTAAAACTCATCAACGTTGGTTATTTAAAAAGTAGAATTTTGTCTTGGTCTTTTTCTGTTTAGTCATTAAAACATTTATCAAAACATTAGGATCACATTCAACGTTTCACTCACAGCTCAAAGCTTTTGATGTCGTGGCTAATAAATCCAAGTAAAAAAAAGGGGGGAGGCAATAACATTATTGCCATGGGAGGTAGAAATGGATGATACCAAACTCGGCAAAGACTAGCTGGTTAGATATTTTCATATTAACAGTCGAGAAGTCTCTGTCGAAAAGTTCTCAGGATTGTTAATCACAAAAATACTCTAATCATAGATATCAATATCTTGGAAGTTTTGAAAATGAAAAGTTTGTCGACGTGTCGATGTGGTCGTACCACCCAGCCAGCGGGGCAGGAACACTCTCCGGTCACATGATGGCACGATCCTGCGTTCTGACAGGGACAGCGGTGCTCACACTGGGAGCCATGTTTGCCCGGAGGACACGGCTCCTCGCAGCTGATTGGACGAAGCGTGATGGTAAATGTTTCACACATGGGTAAAAAGTGAGACGACAATCACAGTAAGAGCCCAACGAAGCATTCACAATTTGAAGCAGATGTTTGTTTAAGTGTAAAATTTAAGTGATAAATAGCTAAATTAAGTATAAGCGCATTAAATACGAAAGTAAAAAAAAATTCTTCAACATATTAAAGCCATTCACCACACTTACAAGGCTCCTGTGTATCCCGGCGCACACAGGCACTCGCCCGTCTGGTGCTGGCAGGTGGCGCCATTGAGGCACTGACACTCCAGCAGGCAGTCCTTCCCGTAAAGGCCAGCGTCGCACAGCTCCTCGCAGCGCCACCCCTGGTAGCCGTCGGTACAGACACAAGCGCCGGTGATGGGGTTGCACTTGGCGCCGTTCCGACACTGGCAGCGGTTGGTGCAGTGGGGGCCCCAGAAGTCGCCCTCGCAGCCTGGACAGAGGAAAGGGGCGGAGTGGACAGACCAGATTGGACTATTTAGCTGCCGTCAGTGTCAGTGTTCAGAAACCCAGGCCAGAGGTTGTAGCAGCAACATTTACAAAGCAGCTGCCGAAAACTTAGCCCATTTCTTTTCTGGAAAATGAAGGCGGCCAAATACACAAACAATAACAATAACAATGACGATGCCTATAAAAAGGTGCATTCCTTGGAGCTTTAGTTTGTGCAGTAGGTGGCAGCAGACGGTCTAGACTGTTGAACCAAAGAAGAAGAAATATCAGTTTCTTTTCTCTATGTAACGTCCGCCTGGTTTTGAGACGGTGTCTGCTATCTGTAACTAAAAATGTCATCTGTCAAAGCGGATAATTGGATTCTTGTACCATGAGTTGAGTCGGGTAGCAGCAGCGTTTCTTCCCCCTGTGGCTACCACCCAGCGATGTATCGTTTCAACACTAGAGGTCATAGTTTTGCGCCATATGTCCATAAAAAAAGGGTCTCCCGGCACATCCTCAGCAGCCTCCAGTGTGGCAGCAGATTCAGCAGAACTCAGCCCCAGACACTGCAACCACAGAATGGCACTCTGGGGCATTTCTGCTAGATTAAATCTGCTTTCCAGTAAATTTCGGCTTGGCGGGCTACGTTAGAGCCAGCACGCGTTTTGAGGGTCCGTCAGTAGAAGCAGAGCTTGGTTGATGTTCACAAACTTTGGCTCTCTATCTTGGTAGGAAGCGCTGGAAAGTTCCAGAGGGGCTCTGAACACCTCAATCTGCCGCCTGATGCCAGTGTTGAGGCGAAGCGACCAACTGAGACCTTCGTGATCGGCAGCAGCACGGTGGTGTTTACCGCCACAGCTGCTCCCTGATCCCACAAGAACTTCACCCACACACCGAGTTCACCGCATGAACCGCAGTGCAAACTCACAGTTGAGGAGAAGTGTTCCATCCTCTCAGGTTTCCGATAATCTGCCTAATCTTGCCTGTCTCGGCGGCACCGCCGTCTGTAGATCAGGACGGCAGCATCGGTGAGTCGGAAAGTTTGGTGGGTCATTTTCGTTGTCGTTGGTGCGTTCTTCCCACTTCTGCGACTCTGACTCCGCGTCACTTGCCGAGGCAGGTTAACCTCAAAACTTCACAAAGTTTTATCAAACAGAGTAGCACTGAAAAGTTCTTAGCCATTCCCTAATGACACCAGACATGTTTCTGTCATGATCCCTCCGCAGTAAAAAAAAATAAATATTAGTTTCATGTTTGTCATTGGATGGCAAAGCGTAATGTGGAGTTTAAGCACCAAACAGCTTGCATGAGCTGAATCAAGAAGACCAGCGCGTCACATTCAATAAACTTTGCAACAAAAGCATTTTGACAGCTGTGATGCTCTTGTGAAAATTTCCACACCAGCTCCACGTCTTCCATTTGCCAAACAGGGGAAAATATACATTGTAACATTTGTAACATGTAACAATGTTGTATGATGTAACAAAAATCCTCTTGAGACCATTACATAAAGACCAGGACAAAAAGAGTTGAGACTGACAGAAGGTGTAGGAGGTATAGACTGGGACAGCCTCTCAGAATATTCTCCTTAACATGAGAGCATCCACGCTTTGGGATCATCAACACATTTTATCTCCACTGGATGTGATAACAGCTCAGGACAAGCGGGAAAAAAATAAAATCCATCAGCCTGTGTGATGGATGCAACTGCCACAACTGTCCAATCAGGATGGAGCTGAAGTCGGAAACTTTGCATTTTTATTTTCCGAAAGCACACACAGATTTTTTTTTTAACTCATAAAAAAATGGGAGTTTGAAGGTTCAAAGTGAAAACAAACACATGGGCAACATGAATCCACCTGCTTTGGCATCTAGATGTCTGTCTGCAGGTTACTTCCCACTTCCTCTGCAGGAGGTGGCAGTTGGGATGGAATCTGGCTAGATTGTGGAGCTTAGCTGGAGGAAGGAAATGGTGGCAGGCTTCCTCTGAAGGTGGGTGGTGCTTTTACAGATATTAGAGCGCTGAATGTTTGATGAGCGCCGTGTTGGATTAATCAGAGAGCTCCTCCGTCTCCTCCTGCCCTCTCCGACAGGGTGGAGGAGTTCCTCTTTATTTCGCTTAACTAGCCCAACCGGCACAGTCAAATCCTTTATCCTCTCGCTGCCTCAATTATTCAGCGGCAAAGAGTCCAAGTCAAGTGACTAATGACTTTGATCAGCGGCTCGCCGGCACCGGCCAGAAGTTTCTGCACTAATTTAGGAGCCGCATGAAACACTCGGGCTGCCGTTCAACCCTTTGAGGAACATCTACCACTGTTTGTCTGAGCCGCTGCTTAAACTCTCTCCTGTCTCCTGGAGGATAACAGGCTCAGCTAGTGGACAGAGATAATGTACAGAGCTAGTGCACAGAGCTAGCAAACAGAGCTAGTGGACAAAGCTAGCGTACAGGCTCAGCATACAGAGCTAGCAGACACTTGTCTGCAATGCTAAATGTCAGCTACTAGGGACAGACGTTAGCTTTGCGGTCACAGCTTTTAGCACACCGTTTTAGACATCGACAAACTAATTACGGCGGATTCTCTACAGTATGTGCAAATATTAGCTACTCGTTTTAGATCAAAGCCACTTGTGTCAGAGGGAAGCTACTAGCTTCACTTGTGTCAAAAATAAGCAAACAGTGGCAGACTTGAGCTACTGTCAGACATTAACATGAAGTTTATAGTTATAGTTGTATACTTGTTAACTGATTCCGTTATCAGTGGCAGGGATATATATATATATATATATATATATATATATATATATATATATATATATATATATATATATATATATTTTAAGCACAAAGTTGTTACCTGAAGAAGTTTTTGAAAACCGTGTAGCCATTTGACTTACAACCATGAATTAGTTTGGAAGCAGAGCGCTCCACAGCTTTGGATGTGTTCTTTGTTGTCCTTGAAAATGAAATTCTGCAAAAAGGACATAATTTGCGATATTTGCAAAGAGGCTAAATTGTGTTTTGCTACACTCTGTTATGACGCAACACTGCCTCGCTGTTAGGCTGCTAATCAGCTTTGCTGGCAGCTTTAAAACGTCTCGCGAGCACGTACACACACACATACACACAATGGAAAACTAATATTCAGTCTCCCCGGCATACCTGGTGCCACTCGTCACCTACCTGATGATTGTTTTGTTTTAAACTTAATCAAATCAACTCGTTTTCTCACACGTTGATGAACACAACTCAACAACTCTGCATCACACGAGTCTCTTCACCGTCGGGAAAAAAAAAAAACCAAATAGACTGTGCTTTAAATTTCAGCTGATTGATTTTTAATTTGTTGTTGGACGGTGGGAGGAGAACATTGATTTCTGTAAAGTGTGGGCCAACTGGAGAGCCGTTCTCACAGGCTTTCCTATTACTTCTCTATGCAAACGAGCACAACCAATAACAACCAGGTTTTTCGGGGACTTTTGTATCCTGACTGTGAGCTGTAGCCCAGTGTTGGTCATATTCATGGCCTTTACCTGGACAGAAACCTAGAAAATCCCTGCGTGAATATTATTGTCCTACCTGGTATTTCATGACTGCAACCCCATTTTTTCACAGCACAAACTGTCATGAGCTCAAGAAAAATGACGCCCCTGTGTTATTTTTGTTCCGCAGGCTTAGCACAATTAAATGCTAACCTAGCAGTGCAGATGTGGCCACCAGCCTTCTGTGACCCCTTTATGTGTATTGAAGTAGGTCAGCATTTCATTGGTCTCACATTCCAAATAGTTTTTTTTTCACAATAGGGAGACAAAATTAACATGCACTCAGCCGTTGTGATCTTCTGGTAGATTGGTCTTTCAGTTACCAGACATCTATCCTTCCATACCAGCTTACTCCAGCACTCAGGGTCGAGGGAAGTCTGCTGTAGCCAATCCCAGCTGTCACAGGGCGAAGGCAGGGCTACACCCTGGACGAGTCGTCAGTTCATCACAGGTCTACATTGAAAGTCAAACAACCATTTGCTCTCACTAACGCACTCCGACAGAAAATTCAGAGTTCCCAGTTTGCCTGTTCCACACATTTTGGACTGTGGAAGGAGACGTTCTGTAGAACCAGGAAAGAGCTTACGCAGACACAGGAAGAACGTGCAGTGAACGGCCCACAAAAAGGCCCCAAGCCTCAGGATCATACCTGCAACATTCTTGCTATGAGGCGACAGTGATGACCACTGCAACAACACAACAAAACAAATTAAAATACACAAAAACACAAGCCCCAGCTTCCTGAGGCTTTGTCCAGGTCTTGAAATGGGGATTTGAAGTTCACTCTCACGTTGTTCTTTGACATTCACGCTAATGGGGCCTCATTTCACCACTAGGTGTCATAGTTTTGCCTTGCATATGAACCGAAAAAAGACAGCTACAACGGATATAACGGCTATATCTCTTTATGTTTCTGTGGCATTGTTTAGACTCCCTGTAAGTTACAGTTGGGACTAGCACTGTTCCAGGCACTGAGTGTTTGGGTCAAAGGGACTTCTAGGAAGGTAGAAAGGTTGGACTTGTTCTTGTGATGTTGAAGACTTTTTGCCTCTCATCCGAAAGGCTTCTTCAGTTCTGAGCCAGTTCTGAGCCATGAGATGACCTGGATGACCTGGATGACTGAAAACCTTCACAGACCAAAAGGGACTTCTGTGATGTCACTTCCTGCCCTAGATGTCACGATACCTCTGGTTCTGCCCAGAGCAACATTTGTTCCCCCACCAATAATAAAGCTGATCATCTGAATTTCACACACACAGCACCTTTGAAACACACCCCGCTGATAAGTGATGCAGGAGGTTTGTGCTGAGTGGCCGGAAACACAGCGGCGCTCTGGCTGGAACAGCTGTTGATCTATGCAGCAGCACCAGCAGCAGAAGCAGCAGCAGCAGCAGCAGCAGCAGCAAGCGCACTCATTTATCTCGGCCACCCCTCAGGGCTCTCAGCCACCGTCAGGCTGGAGGAATGTCCACCTGGAGTGGACGATCTGGCCAGGAAACATCTGTTGAGATGCAGTTATGTGGGTGTGGGTGAAGTGTGGAGGGAAAATAAGAATGGTTGGGGATGTTATTGATATCACTGCAAAATAAAAGCCACGATGGTTGGTCTCCTCACTAGGAACAGCTGATCGAGTTACCAGTGAGATGCTTTCCCCACCAGGGAAGCCGACTGCCAGCTCCTGCCAGCTTCTTCCACAAAGCACCACCCACATGTGGCTAGCATGTCACTAGCAGCAAGATAAAAATTTTGGCTGTAACTCCGCCTCCTTCTCCTTGGTGCACGCAAAGTGGACAAATCAATACAAATCAGTGGATACAACTCTTCCACAAGTCTGGCTAGCGAGACAAAAACGATGCTAAACAATGCTAACAATACATCTGTGGAGGAGCTCTGCCCCACACAAGCCAGGGTTAGTGAAGAGTACAACGCCAACGTTTCTGTGGTGGAAAAACAACCAGTTCCTGAGAAGGTTCCTGGTCCCCGGATAAAGTTCCTGTGTCACATCACTGCAGCCTTGACAGCTAATTATCTGGAAGCTAAGACATGAAAACCTTTTCACTCGGATCACTTTCAGGAGATGTTAATTTAAACCAAAGAAAATAATTGAGAGCTGTGTTCTTAAATAATGGCTGGCAATAACTTGGGAATGCTTCGGCGTACAGTGGTTTAACATCTGTTGAGGCCAAAGTGACTTATTAACCATCTCTGTCCTGAAGATCTTCTGATGCTTTAATCATTATGCAAACACAGCCTTTGAAACTCGTCCACCCAAACCTCCACATGATGACTCGGAGAAAACAAAACTATGGAAGTGTATTGCGAAAAAAAAAAAAAAGGTTTCTGTGTCACATTTTTACATGATAATTTTCACCTTTTTACATGGCCATTTTCCCGTTATTTCATGATAACGAATTGAAGCTAACGAAACAAGGCACAAGCAAGGCACTATAGCTATTTGATGAAACTGTACTTGAAGCTTGGTTTGCGACATGGTAAGATGCTGAACCTACTGACCACCGTCCATGACATTAAGATTAGTACGCTTACTTTGAGGATTTTGAAACGCATGGAATTGTACTGTGTGTGTGTGTGTGTGTGTAAGAATAATTTATTTATTTATTTCAAATTTAGTATGGCATCAATACGCTTACGTACAAAATGCAGAGTCCCCCCCACACGCAAGGAGGAGTCTCGCATCTCGGCCAACCAGGAGCCACTTAGCGACTCATCGCAGGAGGAATAAATGATCATAACCTCGTCATTGAGCTCCATGTCAACACTTCAAGCCTTCTGCGCGGCGGAGATCGATGCTGCCGCTGCGGGCAGCAGCGCCTGCTCAGCTCCACTCGATGTGTCTGCTGGGTAAAGGCCAGCCAACTATCCAGTCAGCACACACACATGCACACACACACACACACACACACACACAGCCTCCAGCTTCATTTATTCATTTTTAATTCAATAGCGTCTTCGTCAGAGAGCCACGTTAGATAGACGTTGGCTCGCAAACAGACAATCTCTGCCGTGTTCTTCACTCTGACCGCCGCTTAGCCGGAGAGGCTGCTGTCATGTTGTTTCATCTGCTGCTGTAGCATTTGCCACAGGCGGCAGCGACTCAGCATAATTTCTTATTAAAAAAACAAAAACAAACAAACTCTCGTATATTCATTCATAATTGCCACCAACCGCAGAGTGACAAAGGGAGAAATTTGTGAGCAAAAAAAAAAAAGCCTGCAGTGTTTCTTTTCTGCCACAAGGTGTCTCTATATCAAACTGGAGGACAGTGGCATTGCAGCGGTGGAGCATTAGCTCGCCGTAATGGCAAACTAGATATTAAAGCTGTAAATAATGGCATCCCTGATCTCTTGTCCAATTAGCAGCCATCAGGGCAGAGCAAACATTTATGCTTGTACTCCAGTGAACGTCGCTGTAATGAAAACAACAACAACAACAACATCACTGCGGCGGGGTTTATGAGCCACACTGCAGCCGGCCACCAGGGGGCCTTCCACATGTTTTAGCAATATATTACACTGTAACTGCTCTGCCAAGCTACAGTAACATGACAGAACATTTCCACGGTTTTATTGTGAAAATCAGTAACATTTCTACAGACTGAAACACGAGATTCTGTACATTTAAATGATCTCCAATGTGAACAAACTGAAAAAATATTCTTGCCTGAGGGAATGAGTCCAAATCAGAAAAAATTACTTTGGACATTGGAGCCGAGTAGAGATTTCTTCCACGTGATGATTTAGACAGAATCAATGCGACCGGTTAGCAACGGTGCGAATTTTGATATTTCACAATGAGTCATTTTTCAGTCACATTTTCTTTCCACAACGTACTGTTGGTGGTCTCTGCTGGCCAAGCCACCGAATACAGGCCCTCTCCCGACCCCTCCCCCACTTGTTCTGCCCTCAACTTCGGCAAATATCGACTGGGCGAAAACTTGAAGGCACCTCACGTCAGCGGCGGAAAACATTTTCCAGCTGCCTCCTCTCACGGCCCTGCTGAGCTTTGTCGACAGGAGAAGTTATGGAACGCCACTTTGCCACATCTATATCTTTAATAGCACTCGGCCAGCGGCCAGCGCTTTACTCACACACACAAACACAGACACACTCTCTCTCACTCACCCACACACACACACACCGCTGGAAGGAGTGAAACTATTTCCATCGGTTGGCTGTCATGACCCCCCCATGCCCTTGCCCCCCCCGCCCCCGACGAGAAACAGCTCGACGAGGAGCTCCTAAACTGCAGCACTTGCACAAACCCTTTCAAAATAAAAGCACGCAGTAGCAGCTGAGCGCCGGTTAAGTGTGTCAGTGTGCCGCTGTCCCACATACGCTGGAGCGGAGCGCCCACGTTTTAATCCAGAGTCATTGATTTCCCATATTCAATTAATAAATGTAATTAGTGGTGGCCGAGCCGAGGTCGAAGGTCACCGAGTGTCTGGAGGAGGGTGACACACTTTACAAGGGGCCTAAAATGAAACAATCGTTGTCCGCCGTTTTCTTCTGGTTTCTGACGATTTACTTACACACAGATTTTAGAGAACGGTCGCGGTGGCTGCGCCAGCTCGTTAGGCCGCAGCGCTGTAATTGCGTTTTAACGATCTCGCCCCTTTGTGTAAACTTGAGTGGTAGATCGGCCTTCAGGTCCGGCGCTGTTGAGCAGTGGGCGTCAGATGGATGACGGGTACATTTGGTACCGAGGTCAGAGGTTATCCGCCATCACAAGGCCAAGAAAGAGACACAAAGACTGTGTCTCAACTCACCCACTCCTTCACTCCTCCCTGTATAGGAAGTTCTATGTAGCCAACGAAACTGTGACTCATTAGCCAAATGAAATATTAATATAATCAATCAGACATTCATTAAAAAATCCCGTTGTCAGGTGGTAATGAATTACAATTACTGTAATAATTTAATTTAATATGTAATTAATTAATTAGTAATTAATTAATTAACATTTAAATATATAAATTAATTTATGCACATATATTTTTGTGCCAAGTTTTTACTATACGAAGCCTCTTCCCCACATTAAAAAAAAAAGAATGCTCCGCCCCTTTCACTTTTTTCTACCTTTGGATTAGTGTGAGCGCAATGCATGATGGGTATATTGCCGGGTGAGTGAACATCGGTTGTGCACAAATATTAGCAATGCACTGTGGAATACACTGAGTGGACAAATACCGATGCTCCGACGTTCACTCAGGATTCAGACACCACTGCAAAATGGCGTAGCCCCTGTTTAGTGAATGTATAGTCAGTAGGGGGCGATACTGGACACAGCCAAAGTCTCGCTCGAGGGAATTAAAAATAAATGTTGTCAACATTCCTTCCTGTTGCCGTCTCGTGGCTCCAATGTTCCAGGTAGTGAACTGGCCTCCAAACCAGTCAATTCCCAGAAGCCTTTGCAGGCATTGAGCAGTTGAGCGTTGAAAACCAGTAGTTTGACCCCCTCTCACTCCATCTCGCCCTCCTGAGGTGGAGCTAGTTTGAAGTGCGAAATGACCCAGTCGAAAATAAAGAGGTGGCCGCCATCGTCCTCTGAGCCGATGTGGAGTGGCAGAGTGGAGAGGACGGCGCTCCATGAATAATTCCCGGCTTTTGTTTCTTCTTCTTTTTTTTTCTTTTCAAGGTCAACGCCAAGTGGGTGGAACATGGGGAACAAACGGGGGGAATAAAGGAGTGAGAGAGTAAGAGGGATTAGTGAGGAGACTGCCGCGAGGCCCAGCACACAGGAAGAACGGAGGGGGCGTGGCCAATATCGGAGGGGGCGAAGCCAATCAAAAGGTTTGAGTCGTGACGAACGGCTCCCTCGGTTCGCCCTTCTCGCTGCCACAGACGCAGGGGTTGATTGCAGACAGGTGGGAAACTACAACGACCAAACAGGGAGACGGAAATTCAACCAAATTTCAGCCGAATTTTGGTGGAACATTGTCTGCGAAGGTTCTCAGTCATCCAGGGCATCTAAAAGTAGAAGGGTGCAGTTGGGGCAACTGGACTTGTTCATGCATCCAAAAGGCTTCTTGGAGGGGTTGGAGAGTCCCAAGTGTTTACCCACCAGGGGTGTAGATGGAGCTAAAGGCCCATTTACACGAAGACTCGTTCCTCTGAAATCGGTAAAAATATTTTGTCGTTTCGGCCATGCGTTTACACAAAGCTGGCGTGTTCGCTGAAACCGCGCATTTTCTGAAACGCTCTCCAGGGTGGATAAGTTTGAAAACGCATGCCTGCCCAGCTTCGTGTAAACACCGAAACCGATGAACTGAACTCTCTAGAAGCTGTCGCACTTGTCATAATTAAGGTTGTGTGTGTGTGTGTATTATTGAGGCTTTATACAACTCCAACCTACAACTTTAGTGTGAAAAGTCTGTAGCAACGAGCTGCTCTGGTCATCTGCATTCTATCAACAGAAGCAGTGTTTAGACAACCCTCTCTCTCTCTCACACACACACACACACACACACACACCAGTGGCAGCAGTAAATATTATTCACCCCGGAACAAAAAAAAACCCTTGCTGACATTTGAGTGTTTGGCTTCTGCAGCCAGCAGACGGAGGTTTCATTGTGTCACCGCCTGTAATTTAACAAACTTCAGGAAACGCTGAAGGATCATTTTTCTTCTGCTCCCTGGGGGAGGGGGGGAGGGGGGGGAGCTTTGTGTAGCTTTTGAGCTGAATCACAACTTGGACATGACGGCAGCAAACAGCCGCGTGCAGGAAGTCAATCAGCCCTCAGGGGGCGCCGCGAAATCTGATTAAAAAGTTTGCTGGTAAATGAATTTTGACCAAACACAAGGGGCCTGCTGATGTGGCGGCAGCCGTTAATTGGACTTGGCAGCAGGGCAAGTCCACTCGTCAGCATCAGTGTGTGTGTGTGTGTGTGTGTGTGTGTGTGTAAAGACATCGTAAACTGTCAGTGAGGACCTCAGTGAGACGCTAAAATGACACACACACACACACACACACACACACAGACACACGATCAGACAGCATCAACAAATTAATTCATTTTGATTTCTGGTAATCATATAAATAAGGCTGACGCAAGGTCGCTGGGCGACCCTGTGGCTCCTCCTCCAGCCTCCTTCCTCAAAAGCCGGGAGTTGACTGGTGGGTGAAATTCCTCCCTGCTCCGGGTTTGGCTTTGTGCCTCGGCGGCGGCAGACTATCAGCTCCCGCTGCCGACTTACTTCCTCCTTTTCTCCGGCCTGAATTGCCTCCGGACGGCCTCGGCTTTGTTCCCTCTTGTCTCCTGACGGACAGACAGAAAAAAAGAAAGAAAAAAAACACCCCTCGCCTCGCCTCCGGCTCGCTCAAATTGCACCGCCGTCTCCTCGTCCTACTCCTGTCCTCTTACGGAGGGATTAACCTCGCAGACCCGCTGCTTATTACCTCTTATGAGTTATTTAGCCGTGGCCGCTCAAAGTAGCCGGGGACTGGAAGGAGCCCCGGAGCCTCTTCCTATAGATAAATCCTTGGCATGACAATGAGGCGAAGGTTGGAAACTTCGCAGCACGTGGTTGGCGATAACGTAGGAGGAGAAGAAGGAGGAGGAGGAGGAGGGCTGGCCATCGTCTTGCTTTTCACGCAGGAGGACGACGTCGCTCCTTCTTTTGCTTGAAGGAGTAGCCGTCGAAATAAAGGTGCCCGCTGTGTCACCTTTTCCGGGAAAACCTTGCAGAAATTCCAAACGTATTTGCTAACATGGAGGATACGGGGTATCTCCACAGTCGGCCACCAGGGGGAGAGAAAAAAGGCTTTGTTTTTTGTTTTGACTAACCCTCCTCACTCAAATCAATTAAAAGTGAGAGCACAAATGAGGATGTTTGATATCAATCAAAATAAGCATTCTGACATCTTAAATTGTTCTTGTACAAATCATTATCACAATCTGACCTTCTTGGAAATGAACAAGTTCAACCTTTCATTGTACTTGCTGTGAGTGTGCGCTGGAACACAGCACCGATACGGCTCCCCGACTGGTAACCACATACACAGTCAGGAGTTGGCTCCGCGCTCTGAGGATGCCTTGCATATTGTCCTCTTCCAAACATCCAGAAACATAAATAAAACCTCAGTTTTAACGTGAGGCTGCAAAATGCTCATCACTGCACATCTGGAGAATCTGTGAAGCTTTTCTCTTGGACACTAGGGAAATAAAAATATCTAATGAATATATTACAGAAGCTTATAAAGGCCTAGAGAACCTCTCCAGGATGGATCCTGTTTTATTTTTGTGCGTCTGTTGTGAACCCTGCTCCTCGGTTACCCTGTGAGTCTCGCCCAGCGCGGCACGACAACTCGCAGCTGCGTCGCAGGGCAGTCGGCACTTCAGGTGAGCCGAGGATTTTCAGGAGCGTTCCTTGAGACTCTGTCCTCAGACTCCCGCTTCTGCACCGTCCTTGACTTTGAGGAGTGAGCTGCAGTGGCCTGGCAAGGCAGTTAAAACCTTTATCACTTTACTTGGAGTATCCATGTGGCAAAGAGCACATGGAGAGTGTTTGGACAGAGGAGGAAGAAGTTGGAGACCGACGACTAAAAGCATCCGTCTGTTGATGGTCAGATTTGATGTGGCAGCACCTACGCTGGCAGCAGTTAGCTCAGTTTAGCTGGATGAAGGTTCTCTTTCCTGGTCTTCATCTTTTGAGGGTTTTTTAGTGATTGGTCAGTCAGTGCTTTGAGAAGTTAAATTAGAATCCTATCACACAATGGATTGAAACTGAACATTGGAAAAGAAAGAAGGACTTTGGTCGAGAAGTTAACATTCAGACTTGTTTCGTTGGAAATCTCAATTTTTTGCCTAAGAAATATGTTTGGTTCCTCAGTTGTAGGAGTCTGTACTGTATTAAAGTCAAATGTCCAACACATTGTCCACACTCTGGAAAAGAGTCGATCGGCTCCGGACTGGAAGCGCTGATGAATATTTCAGCAACCGGAGCGTTTTTGTTTGGTCGTCGGTGACCTTTCGGAAATTCTGCGTGCTGTGAATAAGGCAGCTATGATCTGTGTTCGGCATGTCGGCTGATCCCGAAACTAGTTCTGTTCCCCCTTATTGAGGCCGAGAGAGAAGAATTAACAAGAGCAAAACAGCCCGGCGTCCCAGAAACTCAGCTGGAACATGTTTCATCCGGAACTAACGAGCAGCAGAACATCCGTTTATGCTTTGGGAGCATCTTCAAAACAAGGACTTTTATTTGTTTTCCGGAGCACCAACCAGCACAAAGTTATTGCCTTTGGCCTTGGTTCAAAAAGAACTTTCTACGAGTTGGAGAAGCTTCCAACCTGAGCTCGTACAGTCGGAAAGTGGTGTCATACCGGAACAGCTTCAAGGAGCAGATAAGAAATTGCTACAGTAACTGTTGAGCCGCAACGTGACGCAGACGCACAAACCATGCATTAGCTAGCACCAGCTTCCTCTTCCAGCTACAGCTGAAGCTCCGCCTCTTTCTCCTCAAAGGAAGGTGATTGGTTGAGTACTTTCATCCTCTCAACCAGCTGAAAAGGACTCGGCTTGGAGCTTTTCAAGACGGATATTACGGAATTCAGTTTTCAGACTTGCAAACAAAGCAGAATTGGATGGTGACTGACGGACGGACAGACGGACGGATTGATGAGTGTGGACTTTGAGCGGAGGAGCTGGCAGCGACCGATAAGACCAGATGAGCATGAGAGCAGCAGCCGAGAGAAAACTGCATTATGTCGTGTGCCCCCCCCTTGACTTGTCTGCCAGCAAGGAGAAAACGAAGGAGGTGAACACAGCACAAAACACACAAATTCACATGTTCCCGCCTGGTTCTACTTATTTTTTGTCTCACAACTTTGCTGACATTTTTTTTTCTTTGCCAGAGATAATGCTGAAGTAATCACGGCTCCGTCGGGAACCAGCACAAAGCACAGCATCATTACAAAGTTCTCTCCTCTGTCAAAGTTCACCCAGTACGACGGGGCACAAACAACACAAGTGGCTCATCAGTGAAAAGGCTCGTTAATGTGGCTGCAGCTTCCCTCTGTTCCCATGATAACAAATGGAGGCGTGTGTGCCGCACTCATCACTCATTCAGCAGCACAAAGAAACGCAGTGGCTGAAGTTCTAATGCCGGCTCACCTCCAGCGTCGCTAAAGAGAGAGAGAAAACCTCAGCTACCCATAAGCCCTTGGTTTCCTTCGTGAGATGACTCATAATCTTTTCATGTAAAATACAAAGAATTCTTGACGATGTCATTGATCTTGCAAAGCTCCGATCTAAAGCATTTTTTCCAGTCATTCTTACATCGTACGTGATGGTTGCGCTGGACTTTTGAGTGAGATGTCAAGTGAGACGTGATCAGCGCGCAGAGAAACTGAAAGTTTCTCAAAAAAAAAAAAAAGAAGAGATGGAGAATTTGGATTCAGCCCTGGCTTGGAGAGAAAGTTGGAGAGATTTGGAGGTTTGTGTTCGCTTCTGGTAGCAACTAGCATTTATGCCACTAGCATTTGCTTACTGAAATTTACAAAGACCAACAGTCAAGAATTTTTTTAAAAATTATTGTCAAAATTAACGCGTTAACTGCGATGAGATAAAATGGGAGACAATGCTGCAAAAAAATCTCAGAATTGGCCAACTAAAGTAAGAAAATACGAGGCAGCATACGTTAAAAAATATTCGTTGATAGTCTTCTTATTCTATACAAGTGCAACAATTATTGAATATCAAATAAAAAGAAAAAAACATTCTAAAAGTTGATGTTTCTTTACATGTTTTGTAGCATAGTCGTTGGTTGCGAAGGGGGTCCCCAGCCAGAAGCTAATGCTGTTTGGGGAGCCATTGCATGGAACAGTTAGGAAACCCCTAATTCAGCTGACAGTTGAGAAAAGAAATACTGCAAATATCAAAACAACACGGAGGCATCGCTCCATCAGGAAGACGGTGAGTCAACTCAATGTTCAGTTTTAGTTTGCATCCAACCGTGCAAGGGGGGAGGAAAAAACGCAAATTAAACTCTGTCACCTCTGGGCTTCGTCAAAGTCGCAGAAATTAGCGGCTCTTAATCAAAACGCTTCGCACCATAAAGTGCCAACGCAGCAGCAGCAGCAGCAGAAGCAGCTTCTCCTCTTAACTCCTCCAACAATCTTTTCCATCGCCTGCTTCCTCTTCCCCCAATCTCCTCCGTCTGGCTGGATCTTCTCTCTCATCACCGCTCGCCATCTCCACGCTGTAATTAACGTCTTCATATTCCTGCTCCTTCCACCACGTTCCACACTCTCCAGGCCCCCTTCTACTCTGCACCCTCCCCTCAGCTCCTCACTTCACCTGGCAGAGCAACAAAGACCCTCGGCTGGACAAGTGGCTTGGCGCTCCATTCCAACCGCTAATCTGATTAGCCGCAACCAAGGAGCCGGCGTCAGGGAACACTTCGGCCTCAAGCTCCTTAACGGAGGAGTCACACTGGCATAAAACCCCCCACGGTGTGACGCTTCAACCAGATGGCAAAGCGGAAATCAATTTGAATAATAATAAAAAAGTGCTTTGTGGTCTAGCAGGTATTACTGTTTGTGGAATCAAGCAATGTTGAAATGGATTAAAAACACTTTTCCGAAAAGTTGAGGGTGAATGGTTTTTGAAGATGTATTTAACCAAATTTTAAGTTAACGTGTGTGAACAGCAAACCGCTGTATCTCAGTGGGTGTCAAAGTTGACCAACAGAACTTTGTGTCCAGTTAAGGGCTCGTTTAAACGGTCAAATCCAGTCATACCAAGCACGGCCACTAGAGGTCACTGCTTCCAGTTGTGCAATGCTTAAGTTCAAAGGTTTCAAATAAATCATCAATAAAGGATGTGGAAGTTTCTATCTCCGTTTGGTTTTGCTGTTCACAAGCAGAGATGAATGTTACATCAGTGACCAATCAGCTTGCAGAAAAAATAAAATAAAAAATAACCCATGCTCCAATCACACAACGGCAGGAACACCTCCCGCCCCCGACCACCTTAACTCACACGATTAGAGAGGCAGCATCAGTCCACCAATCAGGAGGCGACTCTTCCTGTGAGACGCTAACCCTGCAAATTCATCCAATAGGAGGCTGACTGACGCTTTCCAAACTTCTGGAGGACCACCGTGCTTTGACAACAAAACCATAAACGTCTGAAATATCGTGGGCCCTTTAAATCCTCCGTCTGACTGCCGGGTGCATCATCCTGCGGCCATTCATGAGCGAGCCTGTGCTAAATTAAGCCGGGGCCCCCCTCCTCTCTGCTCTCTCCTCTCCCTCACTGCTGCATCGTCACCTGCTGCTCCCTTGACACCCACGCGCCTGCGAAAACAGGTGAGCAGCGATGGAGAACTGAAGAGAAACAGGAAGTTTGCGAGACTCAACGGGCTGCGTGTACCAGAAGTGTCCAGAAATATTACGCCTCTACAGAGATTGAACTGGCTGAGATTTCAAGTCGGAATTATGTCGGGTCCATGTTGAAAAGCTCCCGTCAGAAAGGTTCTGGTGAGAGCAGCAGAGGTGGGAAGTAACAAAGTACAATTGCTTTGTTACTGATAGTTTGTTCCTGTACTTAAGTAGATTTGTGTAGTTATCTGTACTTTACTTGAGTATTTCTTTTGAAGAATTTTTTTTACTTTGTCTCTACATTTGTACGCAAATATCTGTACCCCTTGCATGAGAAAGACATGGCAGTTACTTTTGTGTTTAAAATATACAAATTCTGTTAAAAGTAATTCACTTGTTATTTATTATGGCTGATTCCTGAAGTGGAGCTATTTGAACTCTGCTGTTGTGTAGTTCAATATAAAAGTGGATGACATTTTAGAGGGAGACTGTTTTAGAGTACCTTGGCTCTGGGGTCAGTGTTCAGTACGTTTTCAACACAGAGAAAAGAAAATGTGGAAAATAGCATTGAATATTGTTATGAAAAGTGTCAACAACCAATAATGGCTCAATGGTCAGAACTTTGACTGACTGGAGTTTAAGTTTGGCTGTGCTGCAGTTGAAAGAGAAAAAATAAGTAGTGCCGAGAGTGGCAAAGCTGTTAATAATGACACAGATGCTCATTCAAGACCTCTGACCTTTGACCTCTGGTCAGTTCAGATTATTCCGTCACAACTGAAGTACTACAGTACAGAGTGTGAATACTTTGGCCACCACTGGGGAGCAGACCAAACAGGACGCTTTTGAGGATAAAAAGGGCAAAGCTACAGGTGTTCAGCTGTGACAGCGACGTGGTGCAGCCGGTCCGTCTGACCGCAGCTGGACGACATAGAAGAGCAGAAACAAAACTGGAGGTGCGTGACTCACCGCTGGAGCAGTCCAAGCCGCCCCAGCCAGGCTCGCACTGGCAGGTGTCGGGCGAGACGCAGCGTCCGTGGTCGCACTCCTCAGTACAGAGCGCTGAGGACAGAGAGGAGAAAACAAGTTAGTGATGCCAGCAGGCTTCAGACTATAAACTGGCGGGCTGCTCCTTTAAGACTAAAACATCGCCCAAAAACTCATTGATCATCTAAATTCAGTGTATGATTTGTCACATTTTCTTGTTATCTCTCTCTCCCTGTGGTTTTTCCATCACAAACTTTTTTTTTTTTAATCATTATTAGGATTATTATTTTTCTGCTTTGGATTTGTACTAGTAGGGGAGCACGCCTCTACAAACATACAAAATTTGAAAGTTGGGCGCCAGACAGGATTCAAACTGTCAGAAAGTTTTTATATTTGTTTAAATAACTGAAGCGGTAAGAAAGAGACCCAACTCTTGTGTTCCTACAAAATGAACACCGCAAGGGAATCAAAAAAATCAATTTATGGATTAGGTCTCTTTAAAATCCAACAAAAACGTATTAGAACAAAACAATACAACATTTTCAGATAAGCAGTGAAATTTCCAACAAATATCTATCAACAAACAATTCTGCAAACATTGATTGATAAATAATAATTGATAAATAAGTTTAGGTTAGAGTTAATTTCATTTCATATGGGTGTGTGTGTGTGTGTGTGCGCGCGCGCTCAGGTGTCCTCTTCTCCTTTTTGCGTGCGATGTCACTTCCTATTTCCCCAACTTCCTGTGTCCTGCCTTGCTACACACTGAACTACAGGTCAGCGCAGGCCCATAGTTGATCCAGATAGAGCTAAATTGGCGTGTGCACGCACGACGGGGGCCGACTGTCGGAGCTGCTGAAGCTACGGTCAAACAGTGGGCTGAAGCTGGGAAAGCAACACAAATGCTCGGTTGATTCTCACAAGATGTCCAAAACACGGGAGAATCTGGAAAACTTGCACCTTTGAAACTTGAATTTTGGAGCCAGCTCAGGACGCTGACGTCAGAAAGTGCCAACACCCGTTCCAACAGAGGGCGCTGTTCCAGCGGCCACAACCCTGCCCAGCTTCTTCCGCTACATTCTCTTCTTCTCCTGAGCCATTCCGTGGGGGGAGGAGGCGGGGAGGGGGTGCCGGTTGATTCAGGAGAATTTCCTCCCAACTTAACCTTCACCCAGGAGAGGGAGGCGGACGCAGAGCTCACCACGCTGTAATGAAGGATCCTGGGACGGGAAGGTGGTGGCGTCTGACCACCATTATTCTGACCCTCTTCCGTGACAGCGCGTGGAAGGGCAAAGAGCAAAAAGCATTCCGGAACAGATTCATAATTCCGAGTCTAAATGGCTGCATGGCGTCACCGCGGTTTCAAGGTCCCGTCTGCCAGTGAGCCAGTGTCTCCACCCTGTCAATCAACTTTCATCCTGCGCGCCTTCTTCTCCCAGCTCCACTTCTCAGAAAAGTCTGCTCAAAAAAGCGCGCAATTCTGGAAATGGGCCCTCTATGATGTCACAAAGGGGGATCATAACCTTCACTGGCAAAGCTCATCTACAGCTGTAGGCGCTGCCCCTTTGGGACCGCCTTGCTCTTGTCTCCTTACAAACATGGGGAAGGTCTAACAAAGTTTTGAGCAGGAGACTGTAAACACAGGGCTAAACATGCTGCTCCAGCAGCGGAGGTCAAATGCTGTGTTAAACTGATGCTGCCCACTTCCCAGAATCCAATGATTTTTATGGAGTTTCTCCCCCAAACGTCCACAATTTTCAATTGGCCTCTGGGTTACTTCAGAATTATGCAGCCCCATTGAACATGTAGCAGTAGTGTCACTTCCCATCATGCCTCTGTAAACTCATGCAACGCAAGAGGACACATCGGCCAATCAGAACAAGCCGAGACCCAGCACAAGACATGATGTCATGCTGGGAAATAAAAAAACAATACAAAGGCTGTGTCTGAAAATCACCCGGCATGGGATTTTTTTCTGCAGTACCTCGAGTGGCCACTGGAAAAAATAACCGCACCGCCGTATTTGTCGTCCGGTATCCAGTTCTTATAACACACCCATGATGCTGCCACCGCGCTAGGCACAGGGTTTCCGCTGCGGACCTCGCTAGCTAGACGCAGAGAACAGGAGGCTGCCTCAGACTTTTTATTCAAATGAGGAGGTGAAGCCTGGCGCGCCGCCCGCTGCAGCAGCCCTGCGGTAACACCGCGGGGCAGGTGAGAACCCCAACAACCTACAACCTATGACAGCAAATTATACCCGCCAACTGTAAATGTGTAGTCTGGAAGGAATTTTATTGCTTTTGCTGTTAAAAGTGTATTTTTTTTCCAGGTGAATTCGGCACCATGGAAAAAAATTGTTCCGTTTTAATTTGTTCTCAGGGGGTGCGTGTGTTTTTTCGGCCGTTGAAAAAAAAAAAAAAAAAAGGCGTTTATTCTTTTACGACCTCTGACCCTTGTCGGTTTGGATAGGACTTTACTCTGAAAAGAGCTAAAGTAGTGCAGTGAGGGCAGTGCACAGCAGCTCACTGCACACCGGATGGAAGATGGCGGCCCATACATTACTGCAGGTTACAGGGCCCCAATGAGCATGTACCTTTAGTGTCACGCCCCATCATGCCTCTGTAACTCACACCCGATGCAACAGATCGCATTAGCCAATCAGAACAAAGCCATGACTTCATGCTGGGAATTAAGTGTTTTCTGGGGATTTTTGGCCCCTTGTCAAAATTGGGAAGAAAGAAGAAGTGGGTCTCTGCAGAAACTCCTCAGATCCTTCTTCACTTCCTGTGTGTTTTTTTTTTTTTTGTTCAAGAGTCGCTCGCAGCGTTTGCCATAATTAAATGGAGGCTGAATGGTTCCAGAATTCACACACCGACCAAACAAGGTTCAGACTGGAGCTTGGCAAGCTGCAAAATGTCAAACTGCAGCTCCAAAAACCAACACTATATCTTGTGGAAAACCATCCTAACAGTGAACCTGAGCTCGGCGCCTGATGGACAAACACAAGCCGCGCGTTCGCTAGCGTCCCTCCCCTCGTTAGCCGCAAACTTTGTGCAAGTCTCCCACGGACTGGCGGCTAGCATGAACTATTCATGGAGCAGCAGGTGCTGACAGAAGACGGCCAACAGCTCGGAGACTTTGCGCCGACCCTGTTTGTGCAACTGATCCTCCCCTTAAAACAGCAGGCGCCTCCTCCCGCACGAGTGGGAGCCACGCAGACGTCACGCAAACGCGAATACATATTGACATTCACCTTGTGCACACATGCAGAGCTGGGACCAAAGCCCAGCATCCATCCATCGCAATCAAACATCTGCCACGTCTTTCAAACTTCCCCCCCCCTCAACTTGATTAAGATGCATGCGTATATTTTTCTGTTGTGTTTTTATTCTTAACTTTGTTGGCAATTGCATGGCGAGTTACAGTCTAATGCGTTTGATCAAAAGTTTCAGTTGTCACTCGGTCACTCAGTTGGTTTCATCATTCAACACAACTGTTGACTGTTTTGGAAATATATTCATTGTTTGTTGAATCGTGACACAGCAATGCTGAACTTAAATTAAACTGAGGAATTACCAAGAAATTATTTAATTAAATATTGAATGATAATTAATGTATTAATGGTTTGAAAGACCTATTTAAAAGAAAAACTCATTTTGAGGTATTGATTAGAAAACTGTCCTTACCAGTGGTAGAACCTACTTGCTTCTACCACGTAAATGAACAAAAATGAAAAACAGTCGTATTGCCTGGGCCCTGCACGTCTTTAGTCTTATTTTTTTTTGAGAGCGCATGTTTTATGCACATAATTGAGAAGAAAGTAAAAGAAAAGAAAATGAAAATCCTCTAAACAAAAACAGCGAGTAGAATTTTCTACATGGTGAAGAATCTGTTTTTTTCCGGCATTTTATTTTGGCGGTGTGTCCCAACATGAGGGTGAGGTTAAGAAAAGGCCTCATCAAACCAACAGAAATGCAAAGCAGAGGCTTTTTTTCTGTGATTCAGCAGCTCAGTCGGTGCGGAAAAACTGTCTTGAACCACAAAGACAATTAGTGGGAAATCAATCAGGAACAGAACCAATAAGCAGAAAAAAAGAAAACGATTTTTTTTTTCTAATCCCACGTTATTAAGACCAGCAAAGTGCCAAAGGGTCTGTTGCAGGGAATAGCCGGGCTCCGGTGGGGCGAGGATTATGGTTCTTGACACTCAGAGGAGTCGCCCTCTGTGAATTTACAACGGTCTAACATTTAGCAGTCAGGTGGCACGACTTGCTGACTTCTTCTGGTCTTCATCACAGGGAAAATGGGTTTCTGGAGTGTTTTTCCATGTCGGGCTTTTGGAAAAATTGAAAAAGAGAAAAAACAGGTGATGAACTTGCAAAAAAGTCTATAACAAAGGGGAAAAATGAGGTCGATCCAAGTCCAAAGAAGCCTCTGGATGGTTCAAAAATGTTTTATTTTACCTTAGTTTATTAACAAATGAATTGTTTGATTAACTACAAAAAATAAAAATTTACTTTTCTGAACCTGTACTTTCTCATTTTTACTTGAGTAGGAGTAGAAGTAGAACCAGTACTTTAAGCTGAGTATTTTTTTACACAAGTATTTGTACTTTTACTTAAGTACAGAATGTGAATACTTTTGCCACCTGTGCTGATCACAGCTGGACAACATTTCCACAGTAGAAGAAGAACTGAAGGCAGTGATGGCTTTTTTCTACTGCTGACACACTATCACTAGATCCCGCCCCCAAACTGTGGCCTCCTGCACCAATAGGAAGCCTGGCACTATTACCAACTGGTTCCACTGGTAGAGCTCTGACTGGTCCGGCTGGGTTCCAGAAGTCTAATTAGCAGAAGGCTTCAAGACCAAGACTTTATCTCCAACGGTAACCGCCATCAGGATTATCAGATTCTGTTCTACAAGCTTTTATTAAGCGCTTGCGATGTCGTAATCCTGCAGCGGAGCTGATGAATCATTAAATGGCTCCTTTCATCCCGACGAGCTGGAGAGGAAGCGGCGGCGAGGAGAATCTCTCTTTCTCGGCGTCGACACGTCCGGGCAGGTTCATTTAAATAGGAATCAAATGAAGTGACAGCGCCGCCATTTCTGCCGCCGTCCCCACCATGTCGGCACTTGAGCTCGGCGGCTACCTGAATCAGCCGATTGAAAACGGAGAGTCAGCAAGGCAGAGGTTTGAGTGATTGTCCGTCTTCCTCTGCCGCAGCAGCGGACACAAGAGAGTTTCCACTAAAAGTTACTGCGCAAAACGACTTGGACGACGACAGGAAGACGGCAAATTCAAGTGTTTTTTTCTGTCACTGGAAGAGGAGGACGCTCACTCTGCGCTAACTGATCAACTTTTAAATTATCAGCTCACTGATACAGACTTATTCCACTAATGGCCGTCCGTAAAGTTGGACGCAAACATCAAGATTTTATGTTTTTATATATATATATATATAAATATATTTATATATAACATAAAAATATATAACCAGATGTGCGGTAGTTGTTATTTTTTTGTTTCAATTTTTGACCATTTTGGAAAAAGTCTGTTTTTATGGCTGCAATCTGACTGTTTATAATAAAAAATATCTATGAAAAAGAAATAAAAAGGTGCAATATGCATTAAAATAATCATTGTCTGGGAAGGTTGCCATTCAATTAAAAAAAACAAAAAACGTTTGGTTCAAAACAAGAAGAAAAACAAGAACAAAAAGCTCAAGAACCGTTGGTGCTAGCAAAAACAACAAAACAAAAACAACCAAACAAAAAAATTACAGCAAAAGCAATAGTAATCATCACCACCACCATCATCATCTTTGTCATCATCACAGTCATGATGCTTCTCTTTCATAATAGATGAATTGAAACTAAGCGCGAAGAGAATTATGTGTTATGAACGAGAGGCCTGAATCTTTCCTACACAGGTGGGCGCGACCGAAATTAGACTGGCTGGAGAGAGGACAGGGATGGTGAGGGCGGCGAGTTCCCCCCCCAAAAAAAGCATCAACAGTCATAAGAAAGGGCAGAACTATAACCGAAACTGGACACTTGGGGGGTATGTTGGGGGAACAACCTCCATCACTGGTTCTCTGTTAGGACCTTTTCAATTAGCATCCAGCCGCTACGCTGCACAACAAAGCAGCTGTCCGAGGACGTTAGTGTTAGCCACGCAGCCTTTAGCTAGCACTGAGGAATTAGCTTCCAGCGGTAAAACCACTTAGCCAGGACGAGCTGGTAGCCACACACACACACACACACATACAAAATGGAGAGCGAGGGCATTTGTCTCGCTGCAGCAGCGGAATCTAATAAAGTTGTTTACGGGCTGATGTTGAATAAAGACACACAATACACTCCTCCTCACCCTCCTCCCTGCAGGAAGCTGCATTCACTGCGTCTGTCTGGGAACAAAAAGCAGCGGCGGACTATAGAATTTACCATGTAGGCTGGATAATTGATTTCCTCTGCTGGGTCGACGAAGGTGCTACAGCGCGCGATAAAGAGTGAGCCGGCACAGCTTTTTCCTTTGTGTGTGTGTGTGTGTGTGTGTGTGTGGCCCAGTAAAACAGGAAATCAAAGTGTTTGTGTCCAATCGAAGCTTGATCGCAGCGCGGCCACACGACACCCGCCAGGCTGTGCAGTTGGATTAATGTCCTCTGAAAAAGTTTCTCAGTCATTCATTCATTCATTCATTCATAAACAGCCAAAAACACTCCCAAAACAGCACCAGGAGAAGTCAGAGTCTGACCCCTACTTCACCCCTCTGCTCTCACAATCAGTGTCAGTGAGTAAGTAAGTGTTGCTGTTGGGCAACAGAAAAGCAACATCAAATGTGAGAGACTTGCAAACCTGAGAAAAAAATGTTCCAGAAACTGGGATGTCTGCGCAAAAAAAGTGTCAACCACTTCCTGCTCTTTTCAGTGCAGATCTCCGGTTGGTCCTAGACTCCAGCATTGGGTGACTCCAGTACGTCCGAGACTCCAGCATTGGGTGACTCCAATACGTCCGAGACTCCAGTATGGGTGACTCCAGTAGGTCCTAGACTCCAAGATGGGTGACTCCAGTAGGTCCTGGACTCCAGTATTGGGTGACTCCAGGAGGTCCAGGACTCCAGTATTGGGTGACTCCAGGAGGTCCGAGACTCCAGTATGGGTGACTCCAGGAGGTCCAGGACTACCTTGAGCCGTTGACGGCATCACAACCTCTCCTCACATCAGGGAAGGACATCCGTTGGAATAAATTAATTAATTAATAAACAAATCTACTGGAGTCTAAGTAAAAAGGAGGAAGGAGACGGACTGATAACGTCTGACTGCACGTTTGCAGACGCTTTGAGCTGCTGCTGCCGCTTCTGCTGCCACTGCTACTGTCGCTGCCGTCGCTGCTGCTGCTGCCTTTTGTTTCCAGGCCTGGTCTTTCATATTTCCTTCTGTTTATGCTGATTTCAAAGCTCCCAAAACCCTTCAAGTCTGGATTTGATCCCACAACTCCAATGGCAGATATGACTGAGATTGAGCTGATGTGTGTGTGTGTGTGTGTGTGTGTGTGTGTGTGTAAAACTGGAAAACGGTATCGCCGGTGACAAGAAATGGTGGCGGTTTGTGGCAGAGATGAATATTTCAGACACTATTGCGCTGATTGCACAGATAGACAATATTTTTTGTTGCTTTATTGCTTCTTTTTTCCTTCATCAAATTGGTTTTTTAAAGAGGCATCACAGCCACACGGAGATCAGAGTGACCAGTCTGATGTCGTTTCGGGAGCAAAGGGACTCGTTCCGCTGAGCCTTGAAGCTGCTCCGCAGGCCTCACAGCCACAAACAATCAGAAAATGAGACAATCAGGATGAGAAAAGAAGCAAAGTTTGGTTTGGAGTTGGCAAGAAAGAGAAAACATGGCCTTTTGAAAAGATTTTTTTTTTTAGTTGTTCTTACTTTGGTAGGATGATCTGACATTGTGTGCGAAAACCCTCCCGTTTGTTGTGTCATGGCCATTTGTGTGCACAGCGACGACGCATCTAGCCAAGCTGCCATCATTTCTGACCGTGTCATGTTTGTACCAAAGCTTAAACGATTAATTTTTTTTAAATTGCGATTAATCGCATAATCTTCATAGTTAACTGCGATTAATCGCGGTTTGAATGGCTTGTGTAAAATTCTGTTGTTTAGCATTTCAAGGCAGTTTTAACCCCATAATGTAAAGTATTTTTACGAGAAATTGTCTTACGGCAGTTTCACGCCGGACGTGGATGTGCCGCAATGCGGCGCGCACACAATGTTCGTGTGCGTGCCGCTTCGCACCTGGTCTGAACGAAACCATTAACTAATTGTAATTAACTAATCGCGATGAATGCGTTAACGCTGACAGCCCTAGTTTGCACATGTTTCAAGTGATCAGGGATCATCAACAGAACTTACGGACACACAAGTTTGCACTTTCGTAGAAGCCCGGACAGCACTGGGAGCGTCGCCTGTACATGGTCCTCACACCCCTGCGGTACGCCGTCTTGTAGCTGATCCTGAAGTAGACACACACACAGGTTCACCATCATGGGTTTGTCATTTAAGTATTTTTTTTTCCAAAATTCCAAAAATCTGTGTCTTTTTCTTCTGCCGCTTTACAACGATAAGGCCAAAGTCTGCTAAAAGAGTCTCTTTGGAGGGTTTTTCATTTAACAAAACAAAGAGATGCAACGAGAATTTAAGATCTTAATCCTGACGGGTCGTCCACTGAGCTCTGGTGCCATTGTCAGCAACAATTGCACTTTTCTGATGGCTCTTTAAACGAGATGGGAGCAATGTCCTATTAAACTCCGTTTCTTGATGTAAAGCGCCAGCCAGGGTTTTGCTGTGACAGGAGCAGGAAGCTGCATCAGTCGGTCGGTCCAACCACAACCGGACAAGGACAACACACAAGGCAGTCCAGCTGCCGGTGATTTCCCTCATCCGACCCGTGGCACGTTTGACTAGTGACATACAGATGACCAGCTAACTGGTCCAGCTCACCAGTCATCCGGCCGCTGGGATCAGACCTTCAGAAACCCTCTCAGCTCACCGACCCAGTCGGTGCTTCCTGCAGACGCGCAGGTACGGCGAGTCCGGCCCAAGGACGCGGATCAGTGAGTCAGCTCGTCTCTGGAGAAGCTAAACTGGCCAATAAAGCTTAATGTGTGCCATTAAAGTCGCCGTCACTCATCAGCCGAGATGGGTGGGCGGCACCGCCGACTGACGGACGGCAGCCAGAGTATCTTTCAGAGTTCAGAGGTGAACTGGGTGGCCGACGTGTCTCAGGAACCCGGAGATCCAAGCAGTCGCGATTCCTTCAAATGCGGCATTCAATGAAGAGAAAGTGCCTCTGGCACTTTGTGATCTGTGTTTTGCAATCGAAGATAGACGCGTTAAATTCTGGAACGCTGCCTGACTGTGCCGTGACCTCTAACCTCGACCTGTGAAACGCACCCACCTGGTCTGCCGGCGTCCATCAGTTTCTACTGGCGGTAAAACACCAGGACAAAAAGAATCTTTGGTGTTAAAATCACATTCCTGCAGTGACGACAAAGCTAGAATGTGAAAGTCAGGTCAAGCTCAGGACCTTTGGGATGTGGGCTTCATCTGAGCCTTTACTTGGCCAAAATATTTTTCTTCAAAATAAAGGAACCCAATTAGAATTATGAAGTGAATGGCTTATTGAAACTTTTAGGCAGATATAATAAAAATTCTCATTACTAAATTTTTGAGCTGTTTGGTGCAGAGGCCGAAGGTCACTTTCAATAGAATTTGCTCACAATCTGTTGCAGCCATACTGCTGAAATTCCAAGAGTGAAGTCTTGTCGATAGAAAGAGAAGAGGATATGTTCCGTTAATTGTGTTTTCCTCTACTTGGGACTCTTATTTGGACAGAGTTTGGTTAAACTATGGCGACTAAATGGGATGTGTTTCAGCTCCATCCTGCTGAGTCCCAAAACATCAAAATCCCGGACGGACGGACGGATGGACAGACGGACGGACGGCCGGACGGAGACCGAGGAGCGCTGAGTGACGCTGGTACCTGTGTCTGGTGCACTTGAACCAGTTGAGGATGTCGGTGCAGCGGGTGTAGTAGACCTGGTCGAAGGGGTGAGCGTAGGACTCCTGCACCGTCACGGCGTAGCTGCAGAGGAAACAGCAGGGGGCGGGTTGCTCAAAAACACTATCAAACGTCTCACCGACAAGCCAGCACACGTCCCTCGGATAATCTGGAACACTATGCACAACGTCTCATTCAACAGTGCTGTGCATCAAAGTGATGGAAAAGAAGCGGAGGTAACATTCAAAACAACATAAGTGTCACAGGACGTGGTTTAAAAGGCTGCAGAATATATTTTTTATGGCTCTGGGCATCTTGGCATCACACCGTAAAATGGTATGACTTAGTTTATTAACTACATTAAATAAGCAGGAGACATTTATTGATATTGTACTCAACAACTCAGAAAAGGCTTCTTGTTAAAACTGAACAGCAGCTCCTTTTTTCTTTAAAGCTGCAAATCGAACGTGTGACCTGGAGAAGGGCAAAGAATATTTGGAATTGTTCATGTGTTCATTGAAGGACCAACTGCTTTGCTGTTGTGAGGATCAACTAAAGTGGTTTTTAATTCAGCCCTATTTTTTTGGAACATTCTAGGATGTCACTGCAAAAATGAAAAAGAAGGCTTCTGTGATTTTAGCACAAGACGCAGCTTTGTTGCCGGAAAAGTCTCTGATCACAGCCAATAACCAATATTTAGCTGATCTGATCTGATGGGCCAGAGTTTCGCCCTCCTGCTCTCCTGCTGAGCAGAGGCGACTGAACCAAGGTCAACCTTCTGCAGGGGCAGAGGGTGAGTCTGCTGTTGGCGGTGCTACCTGCACTCTGAGCAGAGGTGGCAAAAGTATGAACAATGTGTACTTAAGTAAAAGTATGAATGCTTGTGTAAAAACAAAAAGCAAAAGTACTGATTCAACTCATTTTTGCCATTCATGAAACAATACATATGTTGACACTTGTACTAATAACATTAACAACAGTATTTTCAGCATGTTTATTTATCCTATTACAGAAAAAATACTGAACAGTAACCCCAAAAATGAGGTACTCTAAACTAATGTCCCTCTAAATAGAGATTTATATTGAACGACACAACATCATAGCTCAAATAGCTCCACTTCAGGCAACAACGACATACTTAGGTGAATTACTTTTAACAGAATTTGTATGTTTCAAACACAAAAGTATCCAGCATATTTTTCCAGTGTAAGAAGCACAAAGAAGTACAGATATTTGTGTGTAAATGTAGGGAGTAAAAATAAAAAGTTGTCAGAAAAACAAATACCTAAGTAAAGTAGAGGTACCTGAAAAATCTACTTAAGTGCAGTCACAAAGTATTTGTACTTCACCACCTCCGACTCTGAGTGCTGAGACCACTCAGCCGCCCGCTACACATTAGCGTCGCTGTGGATTTATGGTCTGCTTATTGGCAAACGCTCCGTGCTGATTTGTGGCTGCAGACGGCGATGCGGCTGCGTTGGGTCGCTGCAGCTTTTAGACGTATACTCTGCTGCTCAAACTACACAGCCAGCTGTAAACTATCTGGAGGGGTTGGACCGTCTCCGGATCAGTCGGATCAGAATTCAACCCCAAAGTCTTGTCCATCCATAAATATACATGTCAGTTTTATTTGAGCAAATCGAGCATAGATTTGAATTTCAAACTGTTACATTTACCCCCTGAAATAAAACATATGATAAAAAAGTGCTCTTGTTAGACAAGGACTTTAAAGGATCACAGTGCGTCTGTTTGTACTCTGTTTGTGAATGTTATTCAGAAAACCTATAAAATAAAAGAATTTTAAAGAAAATGTGCTGGTGTAACAGTGGATGCAAGCTTGTGCGTGAACTCTACCTTGCTGCTGCTGCCACGTGATCGCCATGTAGTTGTCTGAGGAATACGTTGCACTACTGAATTTCTTTCTTAACGCAAACATTTATCACAATCTAATGTTGCCATGGAGACGGACTGCATATGGAATCTGAAGTGGGATATATTTTGAGTTCATTCTCTGCGCCTGCAAGTGGTTGTTTTCCTGCATCATTTGGCCATTTGGCCTTAATGGGACCTTATGCACATTGTGATGGACACTGGACTCGGCTGAAAATGTTTTATGATCATTTTGCTTTGTTCCTTTTTTTTTTTTTACTGTAAACCCAGATGACCGTATAAACTGTTATATTAATGGTAAAAAAAAAAAAAAACACAAGCAGGGTGAGTGGAGATGAAAGTTACCCTGGTTGTTTGTTCCTAACAAACAAACTTTTTTCTTGTATAATTCAGACATCGCCGAGGGTTCATTAAGTTCTCATCTGAACAGGTTTCTGCCGTTCAGGCGACTCAGGATTAAGGAATCAGGGGAACGATGAAAACAATTCCGGAGCTCTCGGCTGATTTGTCAGACCGTTTTTTCCCCCTCTTTGTTCTGAAGTGAAACTCATCAGAAGTAAACACCAATACAATTTGTTTTTGTTTTGTTTTTTTCCAAACGTTGGGCCTGCATATGAGCGTTTGCCAGTCGTCAGACCAGTCTCTGCTGGTCTCCAGCGGTGGCGTCACTGACCTCTCCCAGTGGCTGCACACATTGGGGTCGTCTGGGTTGAGCGTCCACGCCGCCGAGAGGAAGCCGAGGAGGGCGAGACGCAGCGGGACCCTCGTCATCATCGTCATCATCATCGTCCTCCTCCCCAGGTCGTCCTGTCGGGGAGAAGAATTCAGCGTTAAAGCTACCGGGAACAGTACAGAACAGCTCTGAGCAGGCTAGCTAGCGCTAGTTTCATAGGCATCAGCTAGCGGCAGGGGTGGGCAATAATTTTTTTGCAAAGGGCCACATGACAAACCTGAGTCGTCACGGAAGTTTTCTCGATAGATAGAACTTAGAAGTTTGGCGGGCCAGATTAAAAAGCTTAATGGGCAGCATAGTTTGCCCATGTCTGCACTCGCCTCATTTCTAACACTACAGATCAACACTGATCAGCTTGCGAGTCAAGACGCTGTTGCAAATCAGCACATGCAAATTGGAGAACTTCCGGTGGAAAAGAGCCATTAGAACAAGATTCTGCTGCGAGGTTGATAAGAATAAAAATCAGAATATTTCCATTGGTTTGCGTGCCTCTGATGCAGCCAAACCTTTTGAAACGCACACCAAAAAATCATCTGGCAAAATATTTAATGAGAATAAAGGTGTCCGAAAACTTATGTAGACACTTTGGTCTCTCCCTTGGGGACTTTCCTTTGAGTGGCGCAAAGACTTTGGTCAAGCGGCCACCAACGTGTTCAACACAACCTCACAGCTGTTTTTCATCAGACAGGAAACATGAAATCCTCTTCCTGTATTCTATCATCTGTGTTGTTGTTGTTGTTGTTGTTGTTGTTAATTATCTGCAAACTATTGTCAGGCTCGACGTTGCTCGTCCGCCCGCAGCGTGATGTCCTGAAAGAAACCAGTGGTCTGGGCGGAGCTGATGAGAGAAAACTAATGCAGGCAGCAATTTTATTTCAAATTGCGGAGAAGTGACGGCGTCCCGGTTGTAAATATAGACATTTCCTGTGAGGTGAGCCGTGTTTAGGCTGCCAGGGCGCTCCCGGTGGCGGCGTTTGTGTCAGTCTGACAGGGGGTAGAGAAAAAAAATAAAAAGACCGTTTTCTTTTTCAAAAAAAAAAACGAGAGAAAGAAAGCAAAGCAGATGAAATAGCAGAGCCGGCACGCGCCGCGGGAAACGCCGACGGACGCAGCAACGTGTGTCCGACAAAAACGTCCCGTTGCCACGGTTACAAGCTCATTTGCATTAATTCTAGCGGCGATATCAGCAGGCACAAATCAGTCGGCAGGAAACTGATGAAAGAGTCTAAAACACAGATCACAAGACGCTTTTTTCCCCGTAGAAAGCGAAATAAACATAATAAACAAAGAGCAAATGACAACAGTGAAGTATTGAACATTATCTAACAATTGTCTAAGTCAAACTCGGGCTGCCGCAACCAACATCTGTGTGGAGGGGTGTCAGCGCCTCTCGGTGACATCACAGAGGGCTGCACCTGAAATGTCCACCACACACGCATGCCATTTACATGCTCGCAGCAACTTCCTGTTTGAGCAGCCACTTCCACAAATGACCCCGACTCCAGTGCAGGTGGACGCCGCCGTCTTGATATTGACACCGGCACACAATCCACATCACATCAAACACGCAGTCAGCATCCATGTTGTATCATTGCAGGACACATAAAGTAAGTGAGTTTGTATGCGCGTGCACGCCTGCTTATGTTGCAGCGCGTACTCTTTTTTTTATTTCCCCTCCTCCGCGCTCGCAGGATTCATTGTGTGGCTGCCGTCTCCTCGGCTGGAAAATCAATAAAAACGCACTTATTGGTCGTCAAACACGATTTCCGCCTCGGAGGCCGAGCCGCCGGGCGCTGAGCCGAGGCGGATGTCGCTCTTATGAGTTTATGCGCATGGCGGAGGATGTGACTTATCACAGCGTGCAGCATTTAGAGCAACTGGATCTGTCAGAACGAACAGACTGATTCTGATTGGCTGCAGAAATTCAGATTTGTTTGTTTGTTTTACGGACTCGTCCTGAAGGAGGTTTGATGCTTGCTATAGGCACGTGGAAATATTGTCACAAGAAGTGAATACCGGACTGACAATGTGGCGCAGTCGCAATTTTTTCTAGTGGCTAATCGAGGTACTGCAGCCAAAAACCCCATCTGGCCCCAAAAGCATTCTTCCCCCACAGACGGCGATACAAAAATAAACGCCTGTAAAAGAGGTGACAGGACGCCTGTGAGGGACTGAGCTGGCAAGCAAAGAGGAAACAAAGGATTTAAATAAAAAAAATGGATTTATTTATCCAAAAAATAGAGAAAACAAGTTCCAAACAAAATCAACTTCATGAAAGAGTCGGGCTCATGAAAAGAGGTCAGCAAAAACTAAAGCTACATGTAACTCAACAGAAAAGTAACGAAAGACTAAGAGAAAAAAAAGCGACAACCACACTAAACTAAACACTAAACAATGACAATTAAATTACAAACAATGAAAACAACTAAACTACACAAAATATACCTAGTTTTAACTAAACATCACATCACGGCGTCGTACGTGCTGCTGTGTCTCAGCTCGTTCTGATTGGCTGATGCGTTCCAATGTAACATGCACCATGTTGGGAAGTGACATTACTACGTATGCTGTATGGACCGCATAATGCAGAAGCAACCCGGAAGCCAAAAACTTCTTGGACATGTGCGCTAGCTAGCTAGCTAGCAACTCCATTAAATCTCAGGGAAGATTTTTGTTTCAATTATGGATTGGATAAAAAAAAAAAAAACATTTTGAAAGCAAAAACCAGAGTGGCGTTGGGGCAAATAAAAACAGCAAAAAAAGACTGTCAATGATGAAAAAATCATGTATATCAAGTAGAAGCATGTCTATATTTTTTCATTTATCGCAAAGCAGGTAAAAGTAAACTGGTGCTTCAGTTTGGCGTCAATTAGCTCAATACATCACGTCCACGCTGCTGCTCGCTACGATGGATAGAGCCCACGACCTGCTTCCTCTAATGGATGCTTAGCAAAGGTCACTAGACCTTGCACACGCACACACGCACACACACACACAATTTAATTAATGAGGTGGCTCCTGCCTACAGAAGGCAGTCAGCCTCATTGCCGCCGTCACGTCCGTCATACTCGTTTGCGGCTCTGCGGCTGTGACCCCCCGTGGGCGTGGCTTGACCCCGCCGCCCCAGGCGTCATTGACCTGCTGCCGTCCCTCGTGGCAGACGGTCCACCCTCACCGTGATGGAGAGCTGCGGACTGCTGACGGAGGAGCAAGCGATCAGTCGATGTCTCTCGGGGCTCGTTGGGCCCTGGGAAGGCGTCCTGCCAGGGGCACGTCCTGCTGCAGGCGTTGGTTCCTCTTCCTCTTCTTCTTCTTCTTCTTCTTCTTCTTCTTTCCAGAAGAAACAAAATAGAAGAGCTTTTAAGCACTGTTGCAACATTCGTGTGACGCTGCAACCCTTGTTGAGAATCCAGTTGGAATTTAAGTTTTAAACGACAATTTTTTTTTTTCTGAAACATTGAAAGATTGAATATTTCTTCTGGGCTGTTGTTTGATTGTTTTTGTTTATAATTTACTAATTTAATATTTATTGATTGATTTTTCCATTAATTTGTGTCCGTGAAAAATTTCCAGTTTGTTTTTGTGAATAAAGTGTGAATGTTAAAACAAAAAAAAAAATCAGATCTTCTTCTTCTTCTTCTTCAAACACTTCGTAGCTCCGATCCACACGGCGAGGGGCGGGACCGCAGGGACCTCGTCGTCTCGGAGAGCTCTGCTCGATTGGCAGCGCACCAATCTGTAAAATCAGCCTAATCCGCCCACTCACCCTTCATCCGGCCGCGATCGATGGTCACCTGGAAGCTGAGCGGCGAGCGGGGGTGCGGTGAGGTGGAGAGGGGGGTTATTGACGGCCATGGAGCCCCGTCGATGCATCGACCACTTCAGGCCCCTTCTATCTTTAAAAAGACGCTTCGTTGCCCTGATTAAGGGCTTCCAGCGCTGATGGTTTTCATATATTAGCTCCTATTAAACTTGCAAAGCAGGCTTAGCCACCAAGACGGTGGAGGACTTTATTACACGGCTCCGCTCGGGCGGCCGCCCTTTTATTAAAGGACCCCCTGAGTCAGTCCCAGTAGAGAAAGAAAAAAAAAGTGTTTCCGCTAAGAGTTGGTATATATATATATATTTTTTTTTAATTAAATTTTTATTCCCAGTCTTACGTGCCAGATGGGATTTTTTTTTGGTGGAAGTATTCTACGTCTGTTGACAGAAAATAAGAGGAATAAATGAAAAAAGCTCCCTGGTTCTACCTGCTGGGTCTTTCTGAGTCCACTACTATACTTTCAAGTTCATATAAATTCTAAAATAATTTTAGCTATAATAATGCAATAACATTTTTATTTAGACATAAATATATATGTATGTAAATATACTGGTGGTGGGACTTGATTAAAAAATTATTTGAATAATGGCCTTTGTAATTAAATAATCATAATTAAACGGATATCAATATTTGAGTTGGGAACAAAGGTGGGAAGTATACATAAGTACAAGTACATTGTACATTGAGTAGATTTTTCAGGTGTCTGTACTTTACTCGAGTATTTTCTTTTTCTGACTACAGCCAACAAAATTAGAAAACATTTAGAAAGAAAACGCATCAGTCTTTGGTGAGAACAGAATAAACCCCCAATGTCCTCGTACCAAGAAAGACATCAAATTCCATGGCTTGGGCGTTTTTAGGTTTCAAAACGAATGTTAGAAGAAAGAATGTCACGAGTGTGTTTTGAAGTAATCGCAACACGACAAATTTCTACAACCACCTCAAACGTCACCACAGGGCAACATTTTGAAGAAGCTATAAAAACTCTCAGAAGCCTGAAAATGTTGACCGACTTGTGTTCAAAGAACCTTTAGCCAGTGGGCTGTAGAAAAAGGACGATGATTAATTCTACTTCTGTGTACGTTTAGGAAGCAATTTTTGAGAGATTTGTGATCTCAATTGTAAAGAGAAAAAAAAATCACAACGCTCATTTTTTCCAGAATGGTGGAGTCGTACACCGAGCTGTGATTCCTGTATCCAGCCGCTGCTTTGAGGCCTGTGGAAACCACTTGCACAGTCTAACAAACGACAAACAGCCTCATTCCTGGTGCTAAAAAAGGATTTTTCTTTTTTCTAGCCTACTTTTTAAATCAATAAATAGATTAAAAAAAATAAAACCATCAGATGTCATGCGACTACGTTAACATTCAGAGGACAATCGGCCATCAATCCGATGCAAAGCGAGAAATTTCACTTGACTTGAGATTTTACACAAGCGCCCTGGGAGCAGAACCCTGTATTTGTGCACGACCGTTGCTTTCAATGGAAAGCAGCGAAATTTCCACTTTCAGCTGCCGTCCTCACAGATCGACACAAGCCGATTGTTCAGTTCAGCAGCTGCCGTCAACGTAAAAGGAAACGCGTTTTTTTTTTTAAAAAAAGGCAGTGTTTTTATCGTGACTTTGGTTTTGCTCTAAACAACAAGCGAAGGTGAGTCGAGGCTGAGCAACAGTCCCCGACCAGCAGCGTGCGTCAGCGCCGGTTGCCGTGACAACACCGACGCCGCTGTCATGGCGACGGCTGTTTGCCTCGATAGAGCATCTGAGTTGTGCGTCTCAGCAAACCATTTGCCGCTGTGCCTGTCAGACTCAGACTCAGAGTCCCGATCAGCAGCAGAAGATTTGCTTTTTCTTCGCCCAACTGGAGTCAGAGAGAAAAGTCGCATTTTTATTCTAATCGTTGCTTCCGAAATTTGTTTTTCTGGAGGGCTTTTGGCATCTGTGTGTCTGTGTGTGTCTGTGTGTCTGTGTGTGTCCTCGTTGTCTTGTTCTCAGACACGATTTGTTAAGAACAATTGTAAAGATCTATTTAAGGATAGAATTCCATTCCATTTGCCTTGCGCTCCGACTCGCTTGAACGGTTAATCACAGTCACACATAGAAAAGAAGCAAGAAATGCTTGTAACCAAAGAAAATAATAATTAAAAAAAAGTCTTAAAATAATTATTGCTGTTGACATTAATATGTTAATCGTGATTAAATGAAATACAAGGCATAATGCGCTAATTTGTTTGATTCAGCTAAGGGCAAAAACACAGATTTCCTTCTTCATAGTGGTTCCTTGTGTTTATATTTAAAAAGATGTTCTTGACACCCTCCTGGCATAAGTGCTTTGAATTCATGACAGGGGTCATGTTTTGTAATAAATGAGTCTAGATGCACTGTTTTTAAAAATAAATAAATACATCTAAAGGCCAAAAAGGAAGTCCTTTGTGTTCATTTGGTTCCCAGTTAAGACACTCTTGACATAAATATGGACATAAAAAGGGAAAATAACAGAATTTTAAACATACAAATCAAAATGTGATTAATTGCGGTTAACTATGGAAATTCAGACCTTAATCAAACTTGAAAAAATGAATCGTTTGACAGCCCTAAAAAAAAAAAGTATATATTTAGCCATAAAAGTTAGATATTTATATACTGAGCATAAGACGGGTCGGTTTTAATCAGCCGAGCACAAAGTGATCCGAACATCTTCTGTCGGAGGCCTCTGACTGGTGAAGCAGATCCCGTTTGTTGTGTTTCTCTGAAACTGCAACCAATGTGGCAAAGTCAGGTGCTGATTTGTGATGGCGTGGTCGCCAGGGAAGCCCCGGTGAAAAATACGGTGCTTCCATTCAAAATGGCCGGCGCGTTCACAGTCTGAAGCCGAGAGTTCGAAACATTCCCTCACAAACCACTGTGTTCTGCTGCCAGGCCCCCGTTTGCTCTCGTTAGAAAACCACGTGTGGACACAGACCTACGCGCACATACATACTCTTTTCCAGCGTGCACACACAGAAAAGAAGTCCTCATCCTGCAGATGAAGATGGATGGACGCATCACGAGATCACGACGGTCCCTTCGCTCACGCTCGTACGAAGACACAACCCACAAGCGGTGATTGGCCCACTTCTCTGCCTGTGTGACAGAGGTCACACGGTGAAGATCCTCGAGCTGCCTGGAGTCCTGGCCGGCCGCCAGGACGTGAGCAGAGCCACGGCGCAAGGTCTGTCTGAGGGCGCTTAAAGTCTTCAAGTTGATGCGTGACAAGCACCGCCGAGGACAAAGAGGAGGAGGAGCGGCAGGAGACTTTTATCACACCGAAGAAACAACTGACGCAAACTCCTGACATCCCGCCAGGAACTCTCTCTCTCTCTCTCTCTCTCTGTCTCTCTCTCCCTCTCTCTCTCTCTCTCCTGAGATCTGCTGCAACCCCAGCTGCGTAATTCATGAGCGGGCCAAGCTGCTGGAGTGTGTTTGTGAGCGTGTGTGTGTGTGTGTGGAAGGTGGAGGTTGGCGGTAGGTGGAGGGTTCCACATTGATCAGGGCTCCAAGTCTAACGCTGATCAAGCACTCTGCTCTTAAGGCTCAATCAGGAAGTTATTGGGCCGTATGGATTTGGTGTGGACGTCGACGGTCCCGAGCTGAAAACATCCGACTCAAAAAAGTTCCCTCCTCCCCGCAAATGACAAACAAAAGTCCCGACTTCAGTACGTTTGAAGGTGGAACTCCTCACCGCGGCTCCCCTTTCAACATTCAAAAACACACAAAAAAATAAACAAACTGAAGACTCGGGGGACTCTGGGGAATCAGTAAACTGGGCCACTGAAAATAGGAAGCTAAACCAGTCCATTTTGGCAACACTAACAAAATGGCCAAGGAGACCTGACGATCTGAATGAACGCGGGGGAAAAAACAAATATTAACCGTCAGTAGTACCGTTCCATACAACAAACACCAAAGTTTACTGCCGAGTCAGGTTTGAAACTCCCAACTTCCACGGGCAGTAGCTGCGGCAGCTTCTTGATTAACAACTGAACCCGTGCCGGCCTCATCAGTTCTACATTGTTGAAAGTGAAGATGATGCATAAGCAAACGCTTGGCTAGCTGATGCACAGCAAACTCGCGCTAGCTAGCTCGTTAGCTAGCTCGCTCCATCCTGACGTTTCATCCTGTGGCCATCATCTGGTGCATAATGGCCACTGTGGGCATTATGCACCCTGATTTCTCCGTGTTTGACTGCGGAGCAGGCGATTGGCTGTCCATGAGAGGGGGCGGAACATGTGCCACTTTTTCTGTCGCCAGTCTCCTCATTCAAAATGATCAGGGTGCTCTGTCGCAACAGTCGAGAAAGTCTCTGGTTCAACTCTGAAACTTGGAACTTTCAACCGCCACAGGCTAGCCAGCTTGCTAGTTAGCGTTCCAGTATGGTCACCTCAAAAATCAGCTGCTTCCTCGGATCTTGCTGCCATGTTGTTAGCGTTGCTCCGTGCTGTCCCGCTTGCTTTCGCCTGCTAACTGTCACCCCGGTGTGTCGCTATCGGCTGCTGTTAGCAAACAGCGCTAACTGTCCAAGGGTAACCATCTTGCTTTTCCAACTCGGGCTTGGGGCAACTGGAATGTGACATCATTCCCGATAGTTCATAATACACACACACAAACACAAGTTTCACCATGAGCAGAATCACATCGGTCGCCACGACAAAGAGGATCTATGGTGGCCCTGAAGCTCAAAATGATCAAAACTGTTTCTAACAGGAATCGCAAGAAGTTCTCTGAAAACAGGGCCCGGGTTTGGTATGATGGGCAGCCTCACCTGCATCCAGACGGACGGACTCTTGGCTTCCTGTTGCTCCGCCTGTGGCTCGCATGCCTGCTCCTTCAAATCTCACACACTCCTCACGCCGGTTTGCTGCTGCCGATCATATAAAATCAGAAACTAAAAACAACAAAAACAAAAACAACCTCGGCTCCTTGTAGCGTCCACAGTCTGGGCTCTCTCGCTGCAGCACCAAATCTGGAGGAGAAGTGGGAGGCGTAGGAGGAGCCGGCTGAGCAGCTCAGAATGGTTATTTGTTAATGAGCCAATTAGCCGCGTGTCAGCCGCCATTTGTGGCAGGCAGCGGCGCTCGTTAGGCTCGTGCACGCTCCAGCAATTACACGATGACTGACGTTTATAAAGCGGAACTACGCGCAACTTAATAGATCTGACAGTGTGTGTGTGTGTGTGTGTGTGTGTGTGTGTGTGTTAGTGCACGACACATACATCACTTTTGCGGTGGAGGATCAGAAACAGCATCCGTGGGCTCAGAGTTCTCCTTGGGTTCAGAGTTCTTGAAATGTTGCAAACCAGACAGTTCCAAATGAAACAGACACACACACACACACACACACACACACACACACACACACACACAGAAACAGAGAACCTTGAGTTTCTCCACCTGCTCACTCGGGTTCCTCGCCGTGAAAAGGTCACAACAACAAACTTGAACATCATTTGCCAGTGTTTTCACAGTCGGTTGAGGTGCTGCTTCTAGAATCAGTCTATAGCCCCAATTCCACTGGCCAAAAAAACGTGGTGTTTTGTTGTCGCTGCTTTCTCTGCTGCTTTCACATTTATGAAAGCTTTCACAAAGGGAAGCGTCACCGCCAGTGTTCGAAATACCTGTCGATATTCAGGGGGTATCGGGTCCCCATCCACCTGATTGTTACTCAATACAATAAATTGTGTGAATAATATATGTATATATATATATATATATATATATATATATATATTTTGAATAAATATTAGACAGGGTGATCTTAAAGACATTTCAGTGACCATTAGTCACTCAGTAATGGTCACCTGCTATTGGAAAAAAAAAAAAAAAAAGAGAGAATCCCTGAAAACCCTGCTTTGATACTTTCAGGAGTTTTCATGGGTTAATCAGTGGGGGCAGAGCGGCGGTCCAAACCCCCCCCCCCAGAGCGGGAGTCCCGGGACGTGACGCCGGGCCCTTCAGAGTTGACACAGCGACGCTCCGCTGCGGCAGAAGAGCCAGAATTTTCGCTGAGCAGGTTTTCAAGGGACTAAAACGTTGTCGTGCTCCTGCGTGCCGAGCATGAAAAGGAGACGCTCGTCCCTCCAGACGGCTGAGAGATAGAAGCAGCGGTGCTGAGGGGCTCTAACGAGCGGCGGCGCCGGCGGTGGCGGCCAGCGGCTCCGTCTCCTCCAGCGGTATCGACAGAGTGGAGCAGCAGCAAGCAGCGGCGGCGGCGGCGGCGGAGGCAGCGGCGGCAGGTTAGCGCTGATATTCCTCTGGGCCGGCGGGAGCGCAGGAGTGGACATATCAGCACTATTTGTGAAAAGTCACACACGCGGCTCCGCAGAGGACGGCCCACTTGTCATTGAGATAAACCGGCTAATAATTGATCGGCGCAGAGACGAAGAGAGGGCGGTGGGGTTGCGGGCCGGCCCTCGAGTCGGTCTGCACGCACCCTAGCGCGCACACACACACACACACACACTTAGTTTGGGGTTAGTTTGGAGCAGCAGCAGATTGCAGGAGGCGCTCTCGCTGCATAACAATCATCATATCTGGGGGGCTGAGCCTTTTTCCCCACGTGGCCTCTGTTTCAAGCTGGATGCCGCATGCATCTGCTTTAGGTAATAGTGATTTATTCTATTTTATTTTTTATTAATTGGTTCATCCTTTTTGAGAACAAGATTTTTCTTTCCTGACAGAATCCCTTTTTTTCTCCCCCGACCGAGACTGGCTGGCGAAGAAGAGCCGAGGACCAGAACAGGAAGTGATTGGATCGCTTGGGCAGAGGTGTAAACGTATTCACCATCTGTGCTTTAGGAAAAGTGAAGATACTTATGAAAAAAAAAAGGGAGAAGTTGTGACAAAATAATCTGGATGGAACAGACCAGAGTTCAGAGGTCAAAGGTCAGAGATCATTTTTAACATCTTTGCTACTCTTGAGACCGGAGTTTGTTTTGATTTTCTTTCCTTATTCAACTGCAGCACAACCAAACTGTAATCAGTAATAGTTCTGACCAGTGAGTCATTATTGCATGTTGACACTTTTAATAACAATAACCAATGTTATTTTCTCCATGTTTATTCTGTACTGAAAACAAACTGGCACGTTTGTACAGGATCTGAAATGCACTAGTAAAAAGTAAGACTGAAGTTTTTTTGCAATTAACGAAACAATATATATGTTGATCAGCCGAGGTAAAATAATCAAACATTTGTCCAGTTTTTTATTAAACTACAAAACAGCATGGTTCAAATAGGTCCACTTCAAGCAACACCTATAATTAAATGACTGAAACTGAATTTGTGCCTTTTAAACACTTTTAAACACAAACGTAACCAGCATGTTCTGCCACTGTAAGAAGCAGAAAGTATATACAGATATTTGATAGATAGATAGAGATAGATATATACTTTCTTTTCTATCCCAAAGGAAATTCAGTTTCTCAGCTGCACAATCAGTCATCAGCAATCAGTTCATTAAAAAAATGTTCATGGAGAGTAAAAGAAAAAAACACCCAAAACATTTTCATATTCGGATGATGATTGGAACGGGAAGATCAGACGTGAATCCCTGTGGGAAAAAAAAAACAACACAAACCAAAGCTGGGCTGAAGTTGAGCATCTTCAGCATCTCGCATCATGTGACCTGTTGCCGCTCACTCGTCGCAATTCTTTTTCTGTCCCATCAAAAGCAAAGGAGCTTTTTCGACTCTGGACGACTCCGGCTAGTTTCGTGTCAATAATTGATACAATTCAGGAGGTCTCTTTTAACGCGCCGGCAAACGCCGCCTACAGCTGATTGGTCAGCTGTCTCAGCACCATGAGGACTGCCGCCGCCATTAGTATGAGGCTGCCACCACCGCCGCCTCCTCCTCGGCGAACATGAAAGCAGGCGTTTATCTGCAGCGCTGCTTCAGATATCGGCTTTAGAATTCACATCAGAGCACATGAAGGGTGTTTCTGATGCACAGCGGCAATCAGCACTTTTCCTTCATTAACAGACTGAAGGTCATCAGCGGCGAGGTGGGGAGGGGAGTAGAAGGCGGGGGATCGGGGGAGGGGGGGGGAGTGTAATCGGATTACAGAAGGAGACCGAGACTGTAACAGGTTGGGAGATAACTTGTTCGGCGGATACATTGAAACCAGTGTATCCATGTAGCCATGTCTCACCCGTAGTGGTGACTTCCTGTTTCTGAACTAACGTCACATAATAACAGAAAGAAATCATCAACTCATGAAAGTCAAAATAATTGTGTAAAATCAAAGTAATGGACATAAAAAAAAAAAAACTATTCAAGGCTTGAATTTTAATCTATAAAAAGCTTGCAGTAAAATTACAGATTGCTCTCTACTTTTACACTAAAAAAGAATGTATTTTTATTGTTCACACTATATTTCTTTAGCGCTGTCCTGTGACGCACCTCCCAAGTGGGATTTCTGGAGAAATATGGAATTACAATGTGAATGAGACAGATTTTCTGAGAAGCTGAACTGTGACCTTCTTCAGCAGCTCTGTGATTGGCCCAGAACTGTCACAGCGCTGTCACTGACCAACCCTCCCCGCCCGGGGCTTCTTCGCAGGCTGCTGACTGGCAGGAAGGAAGTGGAATCCCGTCACAGTAATCCTCTGATAGGAGGACAGGAAGTAACTGAGGAGGGGCTGGACGCAGCGGTGCACAGCATCCTGCCGCGTTCCGGATGTCTCTGCTCAAACTTGGCAGCAGAATGAATTTATTCATTCATCTATCAATAATGGTGCCAACCGACAAATGAACCATCTACACTCACTCCTTCCAATCACCTGACCAATCACCAGTGGCGATAAGGCAAAAGAGGCAGTTTCTTTTAATTCACAATAATCACTTATATTAAGTAAATGATGTGTGTAAATTTGCAACAACATATCATATAGAAATCAAAAATATAAATCACAATTTTCAACGAGATGGATCCCTTTTCGTTATTGCTAAGCAGTGCAGTAAGCCAGCCAATCAAAAGATAGAGATTGGCCCTGACAGACAGAAAATTCAAGAATGAATCCAATTAGCAGCATCGCTTCAAGCTAGGCTGACACTAGGCTAGGCTAGGCTAGGCTAGGCTATACTAGGCTAGGCTAGGCTATGCGAACATCAATAGATAAACTTGAAATTAAACAGTTTGGCCGATATCAATCGAACATTAAAAAAAAAAAGCAAGCAAGGAGGATGCAGGTGAATTGGTGTTTTCCTTAATGTTTTCCTTAAAATAAAAGCAATATTTCTAAAATTTTGACAAAGTCCAATCGCGATTTGAAGGTGTTTCCATTGAATGGCGTGAAGCGCATAAGACGGAATTACGTTTGCTTTTGTTTGTTTATGTTTATTTGCTGTCAAGAATGGTTGTTATGTCTTTCTCTTTGATTACTTGTAAAAAATATTCCGTTTCCTCCTCCAAACACAACGCGCCATTTTCACTTGTAGTGATCTGGTCACGTGACGTACGGGGTTGCAAAAGTGTTTCCATGACACTTTTAGCAATATACCGCTATATTGATTTGTCTGGAAAATCACCTCATGAGAGCGTAAAAACCTTTTGGCGATATTTGAGGTTTTTTCGTAATTTTGGTGTTTCAGCTATGATTCACAGAAAAAAGAATAATAACAACGATAATTTAAAAAAAAAAAAAGACTTTTCAGCAGAAGAGGACCCTTCGTCCAGCGGCGTTTCCTGCTCCATCGCACACTCGCATCATTGCCGTCCCCGTCTCAATATGATTTATTGTATTTTGCCCACATTAAAAAGAGAAATGATGTCAGCGTGATGGTGACCATCATGAGCAGATGGGCCGCTGTCGCTGCCGTCGCCGCCGCCGCCGCCGCCGCCGCCGCCGCCGCCACACACAAAGTTAAAGTGGACAAAAACAGGATGGGAGTGGCAGGGGGAGTGGCTGCGTCTGCTTTCTGTCAAATGTGTTAGTCATCCACTTGCCCTGAGGGGGGGGCACTCACGATGCTTTCTAATGGTCACCCCCCCAACAACCCACCCCCGCCTCACCCAACCAGCCAACAACCACTCTAAAGTCTTTTATGATACCTCTCTCTCCTCCAGCGCTTCCTTTTGTTGGAGGATGAATACGTGGACCGGAGCCGCCGGCTGCCAACCTTAATGCCACCACCCTCACCCACCAACCCTCCCATCCCTATTGACCCCCACCACCACCACCACCACCACCCCTACCCTGGAAAATTTGAATTTCATGACTGATATTTTCGCTGTTGCCTCATCCTGCGAAGGAGAGAAAGGATGGAGGCGGATGGCGCACACACACACACACACACACACACACACACACACACACACACACACACACACACACGTTTATCTGGCCCAATGAAGACAGTGGACATAGAGGTGCATGCTGAGGACCTGCCTTCCTAAATGAGATGCAGACATCGTTTCAAGTCCCAAAAATATTTGATGGTTTTAGATTACTATGTGTCACTTGGAATTACAAGATTTCCAATTTTTCAAAAAAAATTTTTTAGCCAGATTTCAAAAATACGATGCACGTTTTGCATCAATAACCTGTGAGGGAGATAAAAAGCCCAAACACAAGCCAGGGCCAGAAACAAGGCGTGTGCATCAACTTGTGTAACCAGACCTGGAGCAAAATTCCATCCACTGGCATTTTCCATTTTAAAGTTAAAGCCCCAGTGATCGTCAAATCCCGAAGGAGGCGAAATTTGTCCTCCGCCGTTTTTCTATCACAGCTTCTCCTGCACTCATGATCGTGTGGTGCTGGAGCTGAAAGACAAACGGACAATTTGGAGCTCCCAGGTGACAAGTCTTGCATGTTGTTGGACTGTGGGAGGAGCCAGAGAACCTGGAGAGAACCCAGGCAGACACAGGGAGAACGTGAAGGCCGCACATTCAAAGGCCCCACAGGGCCGGCGATCCAACCCGCAACCTCGTCACTGCGAGGCGACAGCGCTGACCGCTGCAGCACCGTGTTCATCTCGACTGCGTAGCTCCAAACACAGAGAGGTGAACCATCTCGACGGAGACCTTCAGGTGTGTTCAGGCGCCACCTTAACACACACATGTACAACACACTTTCTTGATGACACTTTTGTCATCCTCTTGGTCAACTCCGAGACCGGAGCGCCACACACACCAACGCACGCAGAGTGTCCTTGAGAAACAACAGGCAGGGTTTGTCTCGTTTGTCAACACTCATTACACATATTGATCTGACAGAAGGCGGACGGTCGGCTGCTGAAAGAGTTCAGCAGACTGGAAAACACAGCCGCGCCGCCGAGGATCATGGTCCGTCCGGGGGCCAAGGCCAAAGAAAACGGACGGAGGAATCAATCCGAGAGAGGAGGCCGGGCGTTTGACAGCGACGCGTTGCGTCTCTATCAACTGCCCGACGCGCCGCAGCGTGCGCACTTGGCTCGGCCGGCTCCTTGGCGGTTCAAAAATATGATAGAAAAACATCCACTTATGTACATATTTTAATTATTTATTCTTCTATATCTGCATCTACTGTTTATTGTGAGAGCTTTAGGCCTGCAACTCCCTCTGGCCTGTCTGCCACTCTGGCTACTTCTAGCTCTCTCTCTACATTTTCTGTATTTTCCTCTCACCCCTCCTGGTCATAGGCAGATGACGGCCCTCTGGAGCCTGGATCTGCACTGGGTTTCTTCCCGCAGGGAAGTTTTTCCTGGTCACTGTCGCACTTGGCTTGCTCTGGGGGCCCAGTTGGTTCTTTTTCTGTGATTGCACAAAGCGCTTTGAGATGTTTTTGGATGTGATTTAGCGCTGTACAAATAAAAGTTAATTGATTGATTGATTGATTGATTTTGTTAATGAACAGTACGCACAAAATGTTGTCTAAATACGGCAGAATTATTTAATCATTTCATCAAATAGAATTTCATACACACACACACACACACAAAACCTGCCGTATTAATTAAAAAATGCTCACCAGTGGGTTTGTCCACAATCCAATTCTTCCCATTTAAAAGGCCTGAGAGACCACTCTGTTATATTGTTGGTTAGCTTGTTCCAGTTCACGCTGTTCTGAACTGACGCTACATTATGAGCAAATGTTGTGCATCTGAGCTGCACTTCACAAACCCCTGCAGGGGTTTCCCTCGTCCCAATTGTCCCTGTTGGGCTTTCTTTCTATTCTATCCTTCCAGATGTGACGGACGTAGAGTCCCGTGCAGAAACACAACCGGGCGGGTAGTAAAAAAAAACCTGAGCGGTGAAGCCGAGTGCAGACGCTCGTTCCTGCATCGCAGCGAGCGTTTATGGTGCGCCAACAGCGGCTGACGTGCTGCAGGCAGGGAGCGTGTTTACTTTCTTCATTCACTTATTTATCCCTCCGGAATGAGGAGGACAAGGAAGGGAAATTGAAGGGGGGGGTGAAGTACAGCGTCGACTGAAGCGTCAGGGAGCGAAAAGAAGACGGAGGGAGAGGCGACGAGCGGCGGGCGGCGCTCTCCTCCGTGGCCGGCGGCTGCTCGGAGAAGAAGGACTGTTTGTTTAGTATGCAGCGGACGGCGGGCGGACTGGAGGCGACACACTGCGGCCCCATTGCGCTGATTGGAATTCTGGTTCGCAGCGCCGAGGCTGAAGAACACGTGATCGGGGAACGACTGTGGCCACGTGCTTAAGTGCGTGTGTGTGTGTGTGTGTGTGTGTCGCCGAGGCGTCACAGGCCTCTTCGATAAATTCTGATTTAACGACTTCTCACAAATAATCAGCTGGAGGCCTAAAGATTAAGCATTTCTCATTTTCGGCAGCGACTCACGTTTCTTGGCCCCTGGAGAACTCCAGACACAAAGTAGCGGCAGGTGAGGAGGAGAGCACGAGGCAGGCAGGTGTCTTCCTCCGGAGTTCTCATCTGCATTTTATGTCCAAACAGTTTATCGTGCAGTATCAAATTGTGCCTACTTAAAACAGTGTGTGTGTTTCTTTTTAAGGGTCTGATCATGCGAGGCTGCTCCACTTGAACAAAGGCAGAAAATTAAAAGTGAAATATGGAACCTTTAAATGTTACTACAGCCACCACATTGCACTTCTCTTTGCTGGAGACAAACAAAACATAAAAAACAAAAAATGACTCATACGAAAAGCCCCCCCCAGAAACAGAACAAAGGATGCCATTCATTTAGAGGGATCTCTTTCTTTTTCTTCGTTTGTGACACTTTGAAGCCAAATTCCAAGTCTGCACCTTTTGTCCAAAGTTTTCTTTGGAATTCTGATAACGAGGTGCCAAAGCTAATCCACGGTGCATATATGAGGGGTTTTGCAGCAAACCTGACAACCTTTGAAAAAGTCTACGAGGAGTTTTTTTTCCCCGGACGACTCATCAAGCAAGGCTGCTGAAGACCTGGAAACGGACAAAATTTATCAATGTGCTCATTTGTTTTGTCTTTGTGTCCTACTTAATCCACGTGAACTCACATCGGCAGGATACACAGAAAGGATGTTGGGGTGGGCAAACTTTTTGACTCGTGGACCACTATAGGTTCTAAAGGGAGCTGGAGAAGATGGATGGAGTGTTTTGGTGACCCACTTCATGGGAGGAAAAAATATATCATGGGATATGTATAAAACATGCTTTCATGTCCATCTGTCTTTGAAGCCTCACGGTATTTAGCTCTTTATTGAAATGACTCTTACAACACTGAAAAAAATGAATGAAATGTACAGCTATTTTATGACTTAGATACTATTAAAATTATTTCTTCCAGTTCGGCAGGCCGGATGAAAAAAACTCAACGACCCGCATATGGCCCCCGGGCCGTAGTTTGCCCATGCCTGGTCTAGTGTAAGTCACTGCAAAGCAGCATGAAAAGTCCTGGAAAGGATCTCAGAACTACATGATTGATGCAAATGGAAACTCAAACATCAAACATTTTGTTTTAGAGGTAAAAACAACAGCAGCAGCTGAAGAACGCGTATCACCTGATATGCGCTCCGCTGATCCCCTATCTGTACTTCTGAACACACACACACACACACACACACACACACACACACACACACACCTTCTAAAGTTAAAAAAAAAAAAAACGCGGTTAATTAAGGTAAGAGCAGGCTGGACGCTGCATTACTGTTATTGCAGCTCCACACTTAGTGACGAATGTCTCAGTGACACATTTCTGCAACAGCAGGAAATGAGGCGAGCCGTGCAAAAACAACAACTCATCTACTGTGTGTGTGTGCGTGCGTGCGTGCGTGCGTGCGTGCTGACCGATTTCAGACGGAGGAAAGATCCGCAGGCTGCAGAGCGCAAAGTCCCGCACCGGCGGACGCAGCTGCGGGTTCTCACGCTCCTCCGTGCTAATTTTTGCTCAACATCGCCATCTAGCGGGACGCTGCAGCGTCGTTCTTCACCGGTGCCGCGGGGGCTGATCGATGGGCACGCGTTCGCCGTGCATGGGTCGCCGGGCTAATTTTACAAGCGTCCTACGCACACACGCGTGCGTGCTGGCGCGCGCTGCTTATTTCCAGTCCCGCGGAAATCACGAAGCAGCGCAACCCAACTCCCGGGATGAGTTTCCCCGAGACTAATTGCAAAGTGGCTGCGAACTCGTTCGAAGCAGGAATGACGCAAAGACTCAAATCTGGTCAAAGCAAAGTGGAAACGATAATTCTGGATGGTGGTTTCCAGTCATGCGAATCTGAAACTTTCCGTTTCCTATATTCTTCATATTTATTATTCATTTATGTTTTCACGTTTTCACCAGCGGAGTGATGTCCTCAGAGATGCAAAACCCCGCAGGAAAACAACTCCAAGTAATCAAGAAAGCGAAATATCTAAATAATAATAATAACAATAATAATAATAATAATAATAATAATAATAATAATAATAATAATAATAATAATAATGCTACTTTAATAGTATGTTATTATATTTACATAGCCGCTGCACTGAGTAAAAGATGTGTCTTACCTGCAGGATGCAGCCAAAACAAAAGTTGACTCCACTAGATTGATTTTACGCTGCACGCAAAATGAAAAACGACCTTTAAAAAAAAAAAAAAAAGAAAGCTGCCCGAAGTCACTTGAACAAATGAAAGGAAGAAGGAGCCTTGACGTGAGAAACGGGAGTAAAGTCCTGAGCATCCACCAACTTGTCTCGGTGTCTCCTCTCCGCCACTATCCCAGCCCAGCGCGCCTCCTCTCCGCTGCAGCTGCCGCTTCTGTCCACACAGCACCAGCCAAAGAGCAACAGCGGCGTCGAGAGGAGTGACTCCGCCTCACCGGAAACCGACGCTGACGACTTCCGCGAAAGCCTTTGGAGCTTCTCCTTCATGAAGTTTTGAAAGGTTTTACTACATCGAGGATGATGGGAAATCGTCTCTGGTGACTTAAAGCTGCCGATTTAAACGTGTTTAGTGGCGTCTTCTCTTTAAATGTTGAGACTAGAATTTACATTTGCTCCAACTCAAGATGCTGAAGATGGGGGGAAAAAAAAGTCTTTAAAAAGTTGAGTCTGAGTTACAGGTCAATTGCCTCCAAAACCACCTGCTTCAGAAACAGTTTCATCTCAATAGCAATCAACAACTCTCAACATTGAGGGGATTACTCATGTCCTTTGTCTGAATGTGTTTCAGTACTAAGCTGTACTGAAAACAAATTCCACCAGCTTGGCTGTGTGGAAATTGACTCAATTGAGATATATCTTCTGAATAATGATAACCGACAAATAGGGACTCATGTTCATATTTGACTAATCAATTTTAGTAGCCACCAGGTAAGATAATTTTGAGTAAACTAATCTTCAATAATGAACCCTTTTATATCTTGATTCAAAATCTAAACATTATTCAATTTACCCTAAATCGTTGTCAGAGAGAGTTGGCGAGTAATCTATTACTAAGTAATCCACTACTGTAATTAAACTACTTTTTGAGTAACGGAGTAATGTAACTAGATTACTGTGGCAAAACTAGTAATTATATCATAATTATTTTATCAAGTGATGATTTTGTTACTATTCCGAAATCTTCTAATTATTTTAACAATATGGGCTGTGCAAGAAGCACCAGTACTGTACAAGTTTTTTTTTGTCTGTGTTCAGACAGCAAACATTCATTCATATCAAGACGACAGAGGCAATATTTGGAAGTGCAAAATTTGCACTTTAATGAAGTCTATTCCAAAGCACTGAGCAACTGTTACTTTATTTTTTTTAAATAAAGAAATTTAAATTAGTAAATTAAAAAAATATATAAAGTAATTAGTAACTGATTACTTATGAAATAAAGTAATTAGTAACTGATTAATTATTACTTATAAAGTAATAAAGTAATTAGATTACATTACTTTAGTATGGAGTAGTTGCATTACTTTTATGGAGTAATTCCAACAACACTGTTGTCAAACATGCTTAGTTTCCTCCATCCATACTGGTACTCCTGAATGATACATTTTCTCGTCATTTCTCTCTATGTCACAAACCAACTATATCCCCCTCACTGAAAAGAGAAACTGAGTTTCTTTAGAGTCATCAGTTTCCCTTCAGTCCGACAGCACGCCGGGCAAGTCACGCAGTGATGACGTCAAGTCGACGCGTCGCGCAATTCCCGGAAGTGGAGCGCCAATGTTTACAAGCTTTGCTTACCGCGTAGATTTAGAAGCCGCGGCAGCCGTTCCTCAGAAGCCGCTCCTTGCCGAGCTGTGAGCATGATTAAGACGGAGAGGATCCTCCACTTGAAGAGCAGCCGCGGCGGGAAGGTCCGCGTGGTCCGCGAGCACTATCTGAGGGAGCGGGTGCCCTGCTGCAGCAGCCTGTGTCGGCACGGCTGCGACAATGGTACCGATTCCCGCGACACATCCTGCACGTAAAGTGGGGCACTGTATTTGCCCTCTTGCCGCCGTGTTCGGTGTTTTGGCCCAAATCGTGACCACCCGATTGCTATAGCCAGGCTAGGAAACATTAACTCGGATCGGTGACTGATCCAACGCCTGGTCCAACAGCTGAAACTGTTCAGTCCACTCAGTGGTTGGTCGGTCGACTGATATTTACTTTGTGGTGTGTTGATGAGCTCCTTAAGTTTAAAGTAACTGTTGTATTGACGGCGTAAATTCAAATGGAAAGGTTTTTTTTTAAGACCTCGCCAACCAGGAACTACGGCAACCTCAAGTGGCAAAAAAGTAAAATCTCTCACAGCAAGGGAGCAGCAATACCTTCCTGGAGGTGTGGTCACCGTCTGTCCCAATGACAACACTGGAAATCAGATTTGTTTTTAAACTTTGTGACATCACAAAGGACCCGTTGCAATAAGGCGATAAGGCGCAGCAGCAGCAAGTCACGATAAAATGACGACGTTTGACTCTACTTAGTTTTGTTTCTAATCTACGTACAGACTAATCAAGTGTTTCGTCTCACTTCCCAACCAGAAGGCAAAGTTCTGCCCGGAGACTTGACCCACTATGTGGTGCCTGATGTGGGCGTGGTGGTGGACTACCTGGAGATCCTGGAGTTCACAGAGCTGCAGGGCATCGTCTTGACCCAGACCGCCTGCCAGGCCGTGCAGCACAGCAAAGGCCGAAGGTACAGTACTTTGCACCGAGAACGCAGATGATACACTTTTGACGCTCAGCAGCGCCGCCTGATGTCACAGGGCTGCCAAACGTCCCGCCTTTAAGCTTCTCTGGCCACTTCTGAGCCAGTCCCCAGACGGTGACCTCACTCCTTAAAGCGTGCACGGGCAGCGTCGGGGTCGAGCTCATTACATCAAAGCGCTGCTGACCAAGCTGGTCCAGGGTCCCAGCTGCAGCTCACAGATCCTCTCCCACACAAATGGCCGCTTTTGACAAACTTGATGAACCCTGGAAATAAGGAGTCCCCCCTGACCTGCCAGCGTGATTTCTGCTGGCGCTGCTGCTTTCAAACGATGCATCATTAATATGATGAAGCCTCACTTTTGATAATGTGAGGGGGACGTAGCTTGTGGCGCATATGCTGATGCCACACTGTGTGAGTAATTGCAGCGCTCCGTCCACACGCGGGGAGCCTGCAGGACTCTGTGTGTGTGTGTGGGTGTGCGCATGAGGCCACATGTTTTTCTTACCTGTTGGGGGCCGACTACAAACACTGACCTTGTGGGGGACGAGTGGTCTTTGTCATGCGACAACACATTTCTTTGCAGTGCTGCTTTCTGTCACTTTTGTCCACAATTGAATTGAACAGTTTCGAGCAAACCAGCAGATCTGACAATTGTCTCACTGCATTGGATGCACATTGTGTAGCAGGAAAAAAACACTGTGGTCCATTTTTTTTCCTGAAAGAGCACAAGACCAACATGTTTTTTTTTTATATATTCCTTTTCCAGTAAGTGGGATTCTAATGAGTAAGAATTGACAATTTTAAACATCCCGTGGCCATAATATGATGTTTGCAGGTTTTGAGAAGTAAAAATGTAAAGTACATAAATAAATAAACCTCAAATGCTACCAATAAAAATCAGAAAAAAAGTGTGCGGATACCAACATTTGACAACACTCAACCCATCAACAGAAAAGGTCATTTTGTTTTTAAAAATAATAATAATAATGTATTTCATATTAAAATATGTCATTTATGTTGTAGATAAACAGGAAAACCCAAAAATTAAAGAAAAAAAAAACTGTCTGGTCAAAGTTGCTCTCTTTACAAATTTTAATAAAGCCGTTAGCAAAACTTTGTTCATTTGGAGTCCTCAAAACTAGCTAAATAAATAAAATAAATTCAACGAGATCAGCATCTTGTGGCCGAATTCAGTACTACAACAGCCTTCTTTCCTTCTAACCAAGGAAATATTAAAACAATATATTAAACATAACAGTGTTGTAATTTTTCTACACTTTCATCAGTAATCTGAAACTACAGAAAATAAAAAAATAGCAAATATTAGAGTGAATGTATTAGTCCACCTGATGTTCAGACCTTTGGCCGACGTCATCAGCCGCTGCAGCTCCTGCGGTTCTTGCTGTGTGTGTCTACGCAGGCAGTACAACCGGCTGCGCTCGCTGCTCAAAGACCCTCGGCACGACTGTGTGCTGTTCACCAACGAGTTCCAGGAGCAGGCCTACTGTCCACGGGAGAAGGGCGAGAGCCAGGAGGAGTGGCAGGCCAGGTGCTTGCACGTCGCTTTGCACACACACACACATTCACTCACTCTGTTGTGTAGTTCAGTATAAAAGTGGCTCATATATTAGAAGGATATCATTTTAGAGCACCTCGTCTCTGGGGTCACTGTTCGGTATATTTGCAGTACACAGAAAAATAGACGTGTTGAAAATAACATTGGTTGTTTAAAGTGTCAACATCCACAAATGGATCACTGGTCCATTATTTCTGGTCTGCTGGTCTGGTCACTAGTTGATTATATATCTGGTCAGTTCAGTCACAGCTTTTTCATTTTCAGGCAAAATGATCAACAAATGTATTGTTTTATTAATGAAAAAAAACATTTCTAATTCAGCATTCAAGTACGTTTCAGGACCTGTACTGTCTTACTTTTACTTGAGTAAAGGAGTCGAATGAGCACTTTTACTTTTACCAAAGCATTTTTTTTTTTTACGCAAGTGTTCCGTACTTTTACTTCAGGTCAAAATATGAGTACTTTTGCCACCTCTGCTCACTAACATACTGAAGTCTCACCGCTGCTGAACGTGTGTCTTGGCGAGGCAGCGCTGAATTAGCTGCAACAGTCTGAATAAAACCAGTCAATCAACAAGTCAACCCGTTTTTGTGAATTGTGTGTGTATTCAGGTGCGTGTACTCGGCAGCGGTGTGGTACTACGACCACCTTGCGGGCGCGATGAACGTGGTGATGATCACAGAGAAGCAGGACACGGTGGCTCAGTACAGCTGCCTCAACAGCGGCGTGTTCGTCATCACCCTGCAGGTACAGACGGGGAGGAGACGGCAGGAATTCTGCACTTGTAACCGAGCGAGTCTTTATTTTTCTTTTACGTTAATCTACGCTGACTGTACGGAGAATTGTTTTCGGAAGCTCTGCAAGACGAGCGCGCCGTCTCTTAGCTCTTCTGTGTCTGAGGTGCCATCTCCCTGCCTAACAGGACTACTTGAGAGACTTCTGGCCAGCTCTGCAGGCGGCTCGGGAGCTGCACGGCTCCATCTGCCAGGCGCTGCAGGAGAAGGAGAGCGAAGGCTCGCAGAAGGAGTTTGCAGAACATCTGCCCGCCGAGGTTCTGGAGGCTGGAATCAAATCCGGACGCTACGTCAAGGTGCAGCCACCTAACCTGCTCTGGTCCTAGGTGTTTGTGTGTGTTGGGGGGGGTGATCTATTTGTCTGGCATCGATTGATTTAGTTTCAGCACTGTGGACAGCTCCACTTGAGAGCGGTCATAAGAATGGTGCTAAGAAGTCATCTATCCATCGTGTCCTAGCGCCCCTTCTTAGCCGAACCCTTCTTACTTGCGTTGTTAAATCATTAAGAAGGTCAGAACTGAGAAACCCAGCCATTGTTGAGGTATAGTAGGACCAGGAATGATGAAATATCCAAGAGTCGCAAAGAATTCCGACGCTAGTCAGGAAGTCAGCAGGGCAGGAGAGCTGCCACATCCACTTGGAGATCAGTTGCATTCCCAGTACGCCAGGTACCTCAGACCCTCAAACCAGAAGTAGGGATGACCCTTCCAGTGAGAAGGATGCTGGAAACCCCCCCGCCTCCCCTAGCGTCTAATGTGGCGGCCCATTCTTTTCAATGGAGTTGCTCACCCAGAGCATACGCCATTACTTCCGCATTATGCAACCCCATAGAGCATGCATAACAGTAGTGTCACTTCCCATCATGCCTCTGTAACTCACACAGCCAAGAGACAGTGCATGCAGAGCTGTGACTTTTTATTTTATTTTATTTTTTCTGGGGATTTTCACTTTTATTTTATTTTTTTTGAAAGATTAAAAGTCCATGACCTAAAAATCTACAATACAAAGATTGATCTTGAACTGTGTTTCAGGCCACAGTGGGCTGTCAGCTGTTTAAAAGGCGTTTATTTTTGTATTGGAGGGGGGGGGGGTGCTTTTCGGGCCACGTTGGGTTTTTGGCTGCAGTACCGCGAGTGACCACTGGGGAAAATATTGGTAGTTTGGTAGTGAGTTCTTATGATACATCCATGGGAAAACCCTGAATCTGAAACTGTCAATGCCTTGGGTCGCTAGCTGGGCCAGTCAGACACAATCCCATTGGCCCAACATGTTGTTATGCAAAACATGAATGGTTAATTTAATACAAGTGAACGCAGTGAGGTTACTACAAGTTTTAGATATATTGTGCTAAACCTAGCATACTGCGGTGTGAGAAGTGGGATTTTATTTCTTGCTTTGGTTGATTTCTCGTCACAATCGCTCAAATAAGTGACTTTTGTTGTTGTTGTTGTTGTTGTTTTTCAAAACGCAGGGCACCGTGCAAGTCAGCAAGCACTGCAACGAAGCCATCGTCATGACAGACGGCTCGTCCAGCAAAGACTCAGGTGACGACGCACAACAGACCAGAGCTGTTTTGATTGGTTTATTGAGGAGTTTTTAAAAAAAAGAGATTTTTATATATATTTATATGAAAATGTTGGGGTATGTTTTGCAGGTCACACATTTCAGTTCAATGACATAGATAGATAGATGTAATAAAAGACATGCAACGTTCTAAACTACAATATAGAGAGATTAAAAACTGTATATACTAGACATGATAGAAAGTGGGCTAGCGTTATTAGCATTTTTATTTTTGTGGAATAAATTTTGGTCTCAAATTCATTATAAGGTTGAGAACCACTGGGATCATTCACGTAGTCACTCAATCTGGCTTAATGATGTGTGGCCAAATGTACAAATGACTTTCTGCTGGGGATAGATCTGACCAGCGGTGTGCTGGTGTGCGGCGGAAAACACCGGAACAGAGCGACGCACGGCGACGTGGTGGCGGTGGAGCTGCTGCCAAAGAGCGAGTGGAGAGGGAAGGCGACGGCGCTGAGCGAAGGCCAGGCGGAGGAGAGGAGCAGCGAGGGCAGCGGCACCACGCCCACCGGTGAGACTCCCCGCCGGGAGCCGGTGCTGGACCATACTGGCCGCTTTGATTTCACCCTCCCTCTGTCCCCGCCGGCAGGCCGCGTGGTGGGAGTCCTGCAGAGGAGCTGGAGGGACTACGTGGTCACCTTCCCGGCCCGGGACGCCTCCCAGTCCCAGGGCAGGAACTCCCAGCGCATCCTGGCCGTGCCCTGGGACCGTCGCATCCCCAAGATCCGCATCAGCACCCAGCAGGCTGACGTTCTGCAGGTCCGCAGCGCCCCCTGACCGCTGATTGCTACTGTGCAAGTGGATGGCGAGCCCGCTGACTGAAATGTGCTTGTTTCTCTCTCCCTCCCTCCCTACCAGGAGCACCGAGTGGTGGTTCGCATTGACTCGTGGGAAAGCACGTCGCTCTACCCCAACGGCCACAGCGTGCGGGTGCTGGGTCGGGCCGGGGAGCTGGAGACGGAGATCCAGACCATCCTCATCGAGAACTCCATCCACGTGGCTCCTTTCTCTGACGCACAGGTGAGGGACGGACGGACGGACAGACGGACTCACTCACTCACTCACTCACTCACTCCACAGACTTACTCACTCACTCAACTGACTTACTGACTCACTCACTCACTCCACTGACTCACTCATTTCACTCACTCACTCACTCACTCAACTGACTTACTGAGTCACTCACTCACTCACTCCACTGACTAACTCACTCATTCACTTACTTCACTGACTCAGTCACTCTACTGACTGACTGATTGACTCACTCACTCACCCACTCACTCACTCCACTGACTGACTCACTCACTCACTCCACTGACTCACTCACTCACTCTACTGAGTCACTCACTCATTCACTCACTCACTCCACTGACTGACTGACTGATTGATTCACTCACTTGCTTACTTACGGACTGACTCAGTGACTGACTCGCTTACTCACTCACTCACTCACTCACTCACTCACTGACTCACTCACTCACTCACTCACTTACTCACTCACTCACTCGCTCACCCACTCACTCACTGATGGACTCACTCACCAACCCACCCACCTGCCGCCTGCTCACCCCAGCGTCTGTGTCTCAGCTCAGGGAGATGCCCGTCAACTCTCCCGAGAGGCCCTGGAAGGTGGACCCGGCCCAGGTGGCGTCCCGGCGGGACCTGAGGGACACTCACCTGGTGTTCAGCATCGACCCGCTGGGCTGCGAGGACGTGGACGACACGCTGTCGGTGCGCAGCCTGGCCGGCGGGACGCTGCTGGAGCTCGGCGTGCACATCGCCGACGTCAGCCACTTTGTGGCCGAGGGTTCACTCACCGACCTAGAAGCACGATCAAGGTGGGAGAAAGTGGCCGAGGTCCAACCAACCTCAGCATCAAGTCTAGCGATCAATCTTTGTTTCTCAGGATGACTTAGTTATATGACACGCACAAGCTTTTCCTGCTGTAGGGCCTAATATTTCTGTCAGCGCGGGCCGATGATGATGGAATCTGCTGCTAAACAATATATTCCCGTGGGGTTAGTTTTAATTTAGATTCTGTTTTTAATAAGAAAACATTCTAGGTTGCGAATGGCACCTCCTCCCAAACACTCTAAACACATCAGAGCTTCCCAGTAGGTTTGCACAGATCTGGAATTCCAGTTCATTAAAATGGAAAACAACAGACATTGGAGAGGGATGAAACAGCCTTCACTGCCTTCCTTTTTTATTTTCTTTATATCTTTATTTTAAACAATTTCAGAAAAAAAAATAAGATCAAATTTTCAGATAACGTAAACCAAATAAATGCAAAGAAAACCGGCTAGCAAAAGAGTATTCCCACGGCTACACATACACATATTGGTTTGCTTGAACACATTTATTATGTTTTTATTTTACATGTATCATTTTTCTCTTTCAGTCCTTTCCCGGTTTTCATTCCATCTCCTTCCCTTCTCCATGTTTTACTTCTCTTTTCTTGTTTTGTCCTAAATGGAATAGACCCCAATTTTAACACACTCAATTAATTCCAAGTTATGCCATCAAACGACACTTTTCCTTAGGCTAGTTTCCGCAGCGTCCAGTGATGAAACTACTCTGACCGACTTTTTACTGACTCGTGGGCGTCTTTCCCAGGGCCACCACCTACTACCTGGCCGACCGCCGCTACGACATGCTGCCGGCGGTGCTCAGCGCCGACCTCTGCTCCCTGCTGGGGGGAGTCGACAGGTCAGTCGTCACACCACGCACAACAATAAGGATGCCCAGTGTGCGAAATGTTGTCAATATTCGGGGGCTGTGGGGTTCCCCATCCTCCTGATTCTTACTCGGTACAGTCAATTTGGAGTTCCCAATTCATCTCACAATTCACCACCCATGCATGTTTTTGGACCCATGCATGTTTTTGAAAAAATATGAGATCCCTTTAAAATTTTGCTCTCAAGGGGTCAATCAGGTGGGTCCGACCCCCTCCTCCCGCCGCCCCACCCAGTATTTCGCACACTGTGGCCGCCGCTCGGCAACGTCACGCGCTGAGACGCGTCAACCTCGGCGTCTCACCCCGCAGGTACGCCGCAAGCGTGATGTGGCAGCTGGACGCCGGCAGCCTGGCCGTCAGGGACGTGTGGTTCGGCCGCACCCTGATCCGCTCCTCCTACCAGCTGCACTACCAGCAGGCGCAAGCCCTCCTCCTCGGCGAGGGGCCGGTCCACGTGGCCGAGCTGGCGCCGCTGCAGCCGGAAGCCCAGGACGCCAAGCTGGCGGAGCTGACGCAGGCGCTGGAGACGCTGACGCGCATCGCCAGACACCTGCGGGCCCAGAGGGACAGAGGGGGCGCTCTGGAGCTGGAGGGAGTGGAGGCGAGTGTGTGTGTGTGTGTGTGTGTGTGTGCGTGTGTGTGTGTGTGTGAATAACACACACACAGTAATAAGGTATAATTATGTAATAACATTTTATTTATTTATATATACATATGTATGTACATAAAAGCTGATGGATGGATGGATGTGCATTCCTCCTGACTGACTCTGTTGTCTGCCGCCGCTCAGGTGCGCGCCCAGCTGGACCAGGAGAAGAACATCACGGCGCTGGTCCCCCGCCAGCCGCTGGAGGTCCACGAGACGGTGGCCGAGTGCATGATTTACGCCAACCACTGGGTGGCGCGCAAGATCCAGGAGGCCTTCCCCCATCAGGCGCTGCTGCGGCGGCACCCGCCGCCGCGCCAGGAGTTCTTCAGCCAGCTGGTGGACAGCGCAGAGATCAGAGGGTTCCGCATGGACACCAGGTGGAGCACCTCACCTGCAGGAGAAACTTGCAGAACACGCACAGGGGGGAAAAGTAGCAGCAAATGTTGCTTTTTTTAAATATATTTCAATTGATCGTCTGTGTATTTTGTGCAGAACGACTCTCTCCTCCATGCAAATAACCCTTGTTAGCCTCGTTAGCGCCTCATCCACAAAGACTTGGCAAACACCGCCTGGTGTCTCTGCCGCGGTCAGAGCTTATGAGCTGTGAATGATGTCAATGAAATATATTGAGTGATGTGAAGGGCCAAAAATAGTTTTTATTTATTTAATTGATAGATACGGCAGCTGGCGGAATGTGTTTATTTCTCCGGGGATTTGCGATTTGAAAAGGTTTTACCACATCACCTTTAAATCTGTGTGTAAAAGATGCATTTCATCCATCAGAAACAGATCAGATCAAATTTTGTTTCCCTTCCTCGCGCCCTAATTCTTTTATCCTGTGGCTGCAGGAGCAACAAAGCGTTGGCGGAGTCTCTGGACCAGGCCGAGGACCCAGAGGACCCGCTGGTGAACAGGCTACTGAGAATGATGGCGACCAGCGCCATGTCACAAGCGGTCTACTTTGGCACTGGCCTTCAGTCCCAGGATCAGTTCTACCACTATGGTATGTTGACTAAAGGTCACATGATCAACGTGGCAGTGTTCATCGCTGTTGTTATAGTCGCTCCAAAAAGCAGAACGTGACCAATTGGAGCAACGTTCACTTTTCTGTGCACTCACTCGCTAACACCGAGCTTAGCAACCTGTGAGACTTCACCAGGAGGTTTTGTTCCTCAGCCAATCAGCTGAGAAGCTGGAAGATGCCGAGTGGTGATGAGTCTGTCTGTCTGTCTGTCTGTCTGTCTGTCTGTCTGTCAGGCCTGGCACTGGACCGCTACACTCATTTCACCTCACCCATTCGCCGCTACGCCGACGTCATCGTCCACCGCCTCCTCAGCGCAGCCATTGAGGCCGATAAGGGGGCGGGACCTTCCAGACCTCTGGCCAGCATCAAGGAGCTGGAGGACACCGCCCACCACATCAACCAGAAGAACAGGGTCAGTGCCGACTTCTTCTTCTTCTTCCTCTTCTTCTTCCTCTTCATCCTCATCCTCATCCTCAATTATTTAATGGCCGCTTACATCTTCTGGGTTCAGTGGAACAATGTGGTGGACATCCAGCCTTTGATGGATCCTTCCAGTAAAAAAAAAACAAAATAAAAAAACAGCGCCCTCTGTCTGTCTGCCCTCTCACTGCAGGCGGCCCAGGAGGCTCAGAAGTTGTCGACCCAGCTGTTCCAGTGTCTCTACTTCCGAGAGCGAGACCCTCAGACCGACCCCAGCTGCATCGCCGACGGCATCATCTACGGCATCAAGAACAACGGCCTGCTGGTCTTTGTCCCCGAGTGAGTAGCTCAGCTGATAAAATACATTTTGCTAAAATTATTGTATTTTATTACATTTTTATTAAATTATTTTTTGCCTTTCATCATCATCCAATATATTTAAAAAATGGGAAGACATGGTTTAGATCAGGCATGGCCAAACTGCGTCCTGGGGGTCCATTTGCGGCCTGTTAAGCTTTTTAATCCGGCCTGCTGAACTTCCCCCTCACCCCCCCACCCGTTCTCTCCCAGGTACGGGCTGAAGGCGCCGGTGTACCTGAAGAACCGGGAGGGTCAGGTGGTGGCGGCGGGGCCGGACGGCAGCTGTGACTGGCAGAGCGGCTCCGTGCGGCAGCAGCCAGGCAGCATCACCACCAGCTCCAGCTGCGGCTCCTCCACCTTCAGCCTCTTCGACCACATCACCGTGAGTCACGTGACCCCGTGACCCCAGAGAGCCATACCGTCTGCGTTCAGGCTTTTCCAGTGACGCCGCTTTGCTCTGCGCAGGTTCGCATCTCGGTCAAGTCGACGCCGTTCCACGCCGACGCCGTCAAGCTGGAGGTGATCAGCAACAAGCCCCGCCCCTCTGCCGAGGCCCGGCCGCAGCCCGCCCACTCGGCGCAGGGCCGGAGCCAGCTGGTCCAGGAGGTGGTGCGGCAGGTGGAAGAGGCGCAGCAGCAGGCCCAGGAGAAGGCGGCCCAGCGGCCCAAAGCCTCCAGAGAGGAGAGGGAGTTCGGCCAGAGCAAGACGCCCAACCTGTACTCGCTCCTGGAGGAGGTGCGAGAGCTGGCGCTGCTGGACCTGGACGCCATGGCGCGCCTGTGTGCCACCACGGCCTGACCCAACGGAGCCAGAGAGGCTTCAGTGACTCAGGAACAACCGAAGCAGGACGTCCACAGCCTCAGACACACTGACTCACACTGGCTGCGATGCTGCACTGACGATACAACACACAGTTGTTGAAAATCTGCCCCACTGTGATGTCACAAAGGGCCGGGTGTAGCTTTTGTCCTCTTCCTAACACGTGGAAGGAGGATCCAGTGTGAGCATGGCTGTAAACAGAGGGCTAACTACACTGCTTGCTTTAAATCTAGAGTTGTTGTTTTTTTTTTTTTTATTGTGGAGGGACTTTTAAATCCATTTTTGCCAACTTGATGCCCACTTGATCAGCATCATTGTCACCAAGATGACAACATTAAACTTGAATTAATGATAATAATTCAATCCCGTGTCGAAGATTCCATGGAACATTTTACGGGTTTGATTAGTGAAGTAATGTTGTGTGAATGTTGTGCGAATATTCATTGTTTCACTTTATTTAAAACACATCCAAACATTAACTCTGCACTCATTACAGGGAAAATAATACAAAATAATTTTCAGGAGAAGAAAAAAAACAAACATCCTACGACATCAGGACAGGATGGTGTGTGTGTGTGTGTGTGTGTGTGTGTGTGTGTGTGTGTGTGTGTGTGTGTGTGTGTGTGTGTGTGTGTGTGTGTGTGTGTGTGTGTGTGTGTGTGTGTGTGTGTGTGTGTGTGTGTGTGTGTGTGCTGACAGAAGCCCAATATCAACCTCCAAAAACCCTTCAGGGAGATGTTGCAATCAATCATCTGGAGTGGGAGTGAAGCCATTTACCTCTGCCGCCCCCTGGTGGCTGGATGCAGTAGGGCTTGTTGCAGTAGGGTCGTTAGAACATGAACTTTACTGAGTCTCTAACTCGTTTTAAATTCCAGGATCAGAATTCAGTTTGAAGCAGTGGAACAGAGACATCAGGCCTCCTCGCACCAGATCCAGGAAGTCACAGCGTGCGTCCTGCGCTTGAGTCTCCGCCCTCATCCTCACTGCTGGGCTGAGGAGCAGGACTAGAGCTGCTTGCTGGTTCGGTGGGTTCAGAGTCTCTGAGTGGGACAGCAGCAGTCTGCTGCGTGCTGCTGATGCTGCCGCTCGACTCCGAACCTTCCATCTCCTCATCCGGAGCTTCAGGCCTGCTGAGGACATCTGCGGCTTCGTCAACACACGTGGACGAGTCAACAGCCGAGTCCGAAGGTTCTGCCAGGGTGGGACAGAGTCAGCCGTGAGTGATTGTTATCCCTCCTTTTTATTTCACCAACACTTGATGCCAAGTCTCCTCTCACCTTCCTGCTGCTGCTGCTGACGAGCCAGCTTCCTCTCCAGTGCGCGCTGCCTGTTGAGCTCCATGCGCTGGCGCTGCTCCTCGGTCAGGGAAGGGGCAGCCGGGGTGGAGTGGGCCGGGGTGGAGTGGACCGGTGCGGACGCGTCATCAGGAAAGGTGGAGCTGCTGAACGGATCAGGATCTCCCAAGACGTTTGCTTCAGGAGCCACTTCTCCACCTTCTGAACACAACAGCAATGTTGTCGCCATTTACTTTTTTTTTTGCTTATAAAAGAAAATAAACTTTTTTTTTTTCAGAACATATGTTGTTGATGGAATTGTTTCATTTAGCGTTAAGATTTTCAAAACTATTTGTAGGAGTTAAACCCAAACGAATGGAGCCTTAAACACTGTCGGCTTTAATTTATAGATGTCATAGCCAAACACGTCAGATTAAATATCTCATAAATAAATCTGCGATCAAATTGACCAACTGCAGCATCCACACGCTGACACAGACGCTGTTTACAAGGCAGCAGCAGCTTCCTGTTCCTGCCGCAGCTGAACCCTGGCTGTAGGAAGCCGATTGGTCCAGTCATATTTGGTTATACAGCTGAAAAGGATTCAGATCGGTGCCTCTTAGGAGGACTTTGAGATGCATCAGGTGTGGAACCTCTGTGCTCCAGCAGCCTTAAAGTGTACAACATCCAACCTTTATATTTACCCCTAGCTGTATCATAAATGCTTTTTGGTTCCGTACCTGTGTAATCTTCATGTGTGAGCGGCATGTCCAGTCGTATCCTTTTCAGACAGGTCTGCAGAAAACAACAAGTTCATACTTACAAAAAGCACTGTGCAGAAACGAGAGGGGAGGGGCATCTGAACGTCACCCTGTTCCCACCTGGACTTCCTTCTTCTTGCCGAGTCTCTCCACCCGGTCGATAAACTCTTCAAACTGCACTTTGGGGTAGAGCCTGTGGGCCCAGTTCTCCATCTTCTGCATGAGCAGTCGTAGGTCCTCCGCCTACTCCAACAAAAAAGCACACGGCGTCAGAATGAAATAAGACACTCAGCTGGCATCATTCATGTCGTCCCAGCAGACGTGGGCAGCTTTTACCTCGTGGCCTTTGCCTTTAAATCGAACGTTATCAAACAGAGTGCGCAGAGCTGGAAGTCCTCTGTCTGAGGTCAGTCTGAGGAGAACATCCAAAACGACGTTAACCACATGTAATGCCAACAACAAAGTCTTTCAGAGTGTTAAATGGCGCCATCTGTCGTACCTTGAAGAATCTAGTTTGGGTTGTGGCCTCTTCACCGTTTTCCTCTTGGCAGCAGGCACCTCGACCAGCTTGGAAACGTCACCGTCTTCTGCGTCTGCATGAGTCACCCATCAATTTCAGTCGGCTGGGCCCAATCAAATAATTTGTGTGCAATGTCCCTGCGTACAGTTCTAAAAGTATATGAGCTTTTTTTTTTTTTCTCCTTACCATCGGCAAAAGGTTCTCCATCGCCTTGCTCCCACCGGTTTGGGGATTGAGGAGGCGGGAGTGGAGGAAAAGCCTCGTCATCTGAAAGACCATTTTCTAATGGATCTGACATGGTGTCAAGCTACTGGAAGAGAAGAAGACAAGAATGTGAAAACACAGAGAGATAGATAAGCATGTGAGCATTAAACGGCACTGTTGAAACAAATGTTAAAATAGTTACTTTCAAAAAAAAAAAGAATTGACGCTGTCTCAGATAGAAAGACAGTCAGAGGAAAAAAATAATAAAATAGGAGCTGTGTGGTACCTAATTTTTAAGTTTCTAATCTAAAAGAATATAAATGTATGAAGTCATCAGGTCAAACAACTTCAGCTATAATGAAACAAAACAAACGGTATACCTAAAAAATCTATTAAAAAAAAAATACAACGCGCTTTATCATCAAAATATGTATAGCTGCTTGAATGTAATTTCTTTACTTCTCTAAATGCATTTCACATAAATTTGGTCATGGTTTATCCGCGATTGCTCGCTAAGAACCATCGTTCGTATCATATTGTAAATAAAGTTATTGATGGGGGGGGGAAACATGGGCTCGCCCACAGCTACGTCATCAGGATGGCGGCAAACTCGACCCAGCCGACCCCCCCGCCCCCGGCACACATAAGCACACGAACAAAACGAGTAACGTAAAGGTAAACATAACGCAAACACGACGGTCCGTTCACGACAGAATTCTCACTGAGCGTAAATGTCGGCGCCGCATCAACGAAACGTGTCAAAAAGGTCAACAGCTGCGCTGAACTTAATAGACGGGTTGCAAGCGAGTCAGACAGGCGGAAGCTGTGAGTGCACACACAAGTTGGCGGCTCGCTGCTAGCGACGGAGAAAGGCTCAAAGTGACAACGACTGAGGAGAAACAAACAACCGAGAAATCACAACGGAACGCTGCGGTGTTGGTGTACCTGTGGACGCTGAGCGCTGCCGCTGTGGCGGGAACATAAACACGGCGAGGGAAGAGTACCTACTTCCGGGGAGTTTCGTGGCATTTCAAAATAAAGGTAGAAACAGACGTTACAGAGCCATTGCTTTACCTCGCTCATATTGTAAAGCAACTTAACAAATCGTTGAAAATATTTATATTAATATAAATAAATAACAATAACAAGCGATATAAGAGAGAACAGGAAGAAAGAGAACATCTTTGTTTTGTTTTATTTTATTTTGTTCAAACAGTCATTTGACAGACATGCAATGCACACCTGTCATCAGTTTGGAGGATAAATAATCAAAATCTCTGGTGATTCTGTATCGGTGTCTAAATTTGGGGAACTAAACGTGTCCACATAAACAATGACAATTTCTCTTTTGTTTATTTGAAAAAAAGGTAATGGAACCACAATGGAAAAATCTAAATTATTTGTTATTCCGATGCTTTTGTCGTGAAGGCTAAAGCTAGAAAACAAGTGTTCTCTGGTGATTTCCGGTGTCTGCTCAAATGCCCAGAATAGACAGTTATTGATCTGAGAAATAATTCCTCGCTGAGAAATAAGAACTGGATACCAGGCTGGCAATATGACGGCGCGGCGATTTTCTTCAGTGGCCACTCGGGGTACTGCAGCCATAATTCCCATGCCGCCCAAGAAGCATTTTCCCATAGACGCCTGTAAATTAACAGTTGACAAGGCGACCTTTAACAGGATTCATAATAAATCTTTGTACTGTATATTTTCAAGTAATGGAACAATAAACTTTCTTAAAAAATAAAGCTATAAAGGTCAGAAATCACCTGAAAATGGTTTATTACTAGCGTCATGGCGCTGTATTGCTGTGTCTCGGCTCGTTCTGATTGGCTGTTGTGTCCTGATGCATCACGTGGGTGAGTTACAGAAGCATGATAGGAATCTATTTCAAAATGGTGGACTTTTTAGGCGTACGTGCTGAGTGATCGACTCCATTGAAATGAATGGGCCGTCACTTCGGATGTTGAAGGTTTTGTCACTGGCAGACGAGAAACATTTAAGTTTTCAAAACTGTTTTTAATCAAAATTGAAGATCCAACAACAATTTATTTTCATCACTCTCATTTTTCCCCCGATTCAAAACCTCAGCGACAGCCAATCATCTCCCCAATGAGGAGTTATAAAACTACTCAGCTACTATAAAAAAAAACACACACACACACACACAAATCCACTCGTAATGAGATTTGTTCTTTGACTTGATGACAACCTGAAAAAAGTGATGATCCAAAACAAAACATCCTGAATCAAAATGTGGACAGAAGAAAACTTTGAGATGCATCTGTGTACATTGGTGTGCGTGCGTGCGTGCGTGCGTGTGCGTGCGTGTGCGTGCGTGTGTGTGTGTGTGTGTGTGTGTGTGTGTGTATTCAGAGGCGTCCCCGCAGCAGGAACATGAGGAAGACGGCACTGAGGAGGATGCAGAGCGTGCACACGGTGGGAACCACGATCTCGGTCACCATCTCCATGTGACCTATCAGCGGATCTGAGACACAGGACGAGAGATGTGAATGAACGTGCGTTCACGGGTTGAATGTGTGTCAGATGTGTGTTGTCTTTTATCCTGTTAGCTCCTGTTGAGCAAGGATGAATGCACACCAGCCAAGGAACTTCATTTAAGTGAAGCCTGGCAGGGGAAAAATATTTACATGCAACTATAGCTGGATTTAAGGATGCAGTCCAGTGATTTCATGAAGAGAGAGTGACTTTACTAAAAATAGAGTAGCCCCTGCATAATTTCCTATGTGAATATGAATCTACATTTATGACAAAGAAATGAACTTTAAAATATACAGTTTAGTGCTGATTCTTTTCGCTTACATGCATTATGTTTACATGCATTAATAAGTATATTATACCCTATAGTAGTCTTGCCCCTAAAAAACCCTGCATCTCAAGGAAACAGCATATTTAGCCCACTGTTTACAACCCCCTGCTAAAAGTGACGCTTTGTTGGGCTTTCCACATGTTTAGAATGGGGCATATTTAGCCCAGTGTTTACAACCTGCTCCTAAAACTGATGCGTAGTTGGGCCTTCCACGTGTCACGCTAATTTCTTTTTCGGAAAACATTGGGGAAATTTACACAATTCTGGTGCATTTGCAGAGCAAAAGCCGACTACGAATAGTGTTGTTATAATGTTCCGGGTGATAAAGGAATTTTCGATAAGTAAATTTAAGTATCAGGCCATGTAATCCAGCTCCTGAGCTCTTGTGTAGCCGGCATCTACAGACAGCAAATGTACGTGGGTAATAGATACTGTAAAACTAACTACCACAAAGGTTAGAAACTGGGTGGGACTGATAGGAGGGTGTAACAGGACTGAGATCAGCTGGTGCTCAGAAACCATTTAGTACCTAAACTTCATCATGCACTGGCCATGCCTTTTTCATCCCTGCATGTTCCTGATCTCCCTGGGATTTTCTTCTAGCTGGAGGGGCAAAACAAAGAAAAACCCTGTTAGGTGGCGGTTAAAAAAAGAAAGAAAAAAGCAAGCTCAAGAACAGAATTGTCCTTTGTTTGGCCCCACCGAGCTGATCTCAGCTCTGTGCTTGAAGACACGCTGGGACTGACCTGCAGCCAGCAGCTGGTTGCTAGAGGAACACGTCTCCACGGCTTTCCTCTTCCAGATGTCCACCTGCACAAAGCCGACAAGCAGTCAAACAACAGGGGGCGCCACGCAGCATTCCACTGTGGTGCACCGCCACTCACCTCTCTCTGGTTGGGGAAGCCGTTGGAGCTGATGAGGCGCTTGTAGAACTGGACCGAGGCCTTCGGGTAGCGCGGCTTGTTCTTGTTCCTGAAGTCGACGTAGTAGAGCCCGAACCTCTCCGAGAAACCTTCGTCCCACTCGAAGTTGTCCAGGAGGGACCAGGCCGTGTAGCCCTTCACGTTCACGCCGTCCTTGACCGCTGCCAGGCCAAACAGGAAGTGGGCAGGAAGGTCAAAGCCGGAAAACTGTACAGTGACTTTGCAGACGGCAAAAGGTTTTGTTTTTTTTACCCTTCAGCATCTCATTGATGTAGTCCTTGTAGTACTTCATCCTCCAGTCGTCACACAGGTCGGTGCAGAGCATCTTCTCCGACACGCCGTTCTCTGTCACATATATCATGGGGTTTCCATACTGAGACTGGAGGATGGTTAAAAAAAAAAAAATTAGGGATGCACCAATACCGATACCAGTATCGGGTATCGGTGCCAACACCTGGGTTAAGTACTCTACTCATACTTGTAAAATACGTGGCAATACCACCCATCCGATACCATCCGGATACCATTTGTATCTATATCTATATGATAATTTGTTATTTTGTGTTTGTACTGTAGTGGAACTTGTTCTAGAAAACATGCTGAGGAATGTTGTTCAAAAAACAACATCTATGGAAAACTAAAAAAAAAAAAAAAAAGTCCAAGTCATTAATCCAAGTCATGCAATAGCTTTATAAAGTACTCAGTATCGGTACAGGTGAGTACTGAAATGAAAGTACTAGTACTCTACTCCTTCTGTAAAAAAAAGTGGTATCGGTGCATCATTAATAATAATTCCATTTTAACTGAATACACCAAGCAGGCCGAGGCCCTTTCTTTGGTTCAGACAGAGGAAGAAGCCAAAGAAAGCTTCAGAGGAAGACAAAGAAGCAAAACAGGAAGTGGTCTGTGAGCTTTGCTGCTGCTACACAAATTAGCTTGGATGCTCCAACAGCAGCACCTTAACCGGGCTTTTCTCAGGGAAACAAATGTCTTTTTTCTCCAACTCCAAATAACTTTGGCAGGCAATGAGCATCATTAAACACTGCAGAGTACTGTGATTCGCTGCATCTAATGCCTTTCTCGTGTCAGCCGGAAGCCTCCAGCAGCTACTGCCTGCTTCTGATCGGCTAAAGGAAATTTCATGGATTTTTTTTTTGTGGATGGCAGCTCATGAAAAACATTGTCGTGTGTTTCATGAAGTCTTGCTGTTTGCAATTAAAGCACAATCCTGCCCATTTGGTGCCAAAACACCTGAAAATTATCAAACAATTTAAAGCCATTGTGATCGTGCAGTCAGACGCCCGCGGCCGAGCACCTTGACAAAGTTCAGCAGGCGGCGGAAGCCCCAGGGAACCGAGTAGAGCCACTCGGAACCCGGGTCGGGCCACTGCGGGTCCACCAGCTCGGCCAGGTCACGGTCGGTGAAGTAGCTGTCGCCGAGGCCTGCTGGGTAATTCTTCATGGTGACGTAGCGGGTGGTGAAGTGGCCGAGGCCCAGGAAGTCGCAGGTGCCCTTGATGTAGCTCTTCTCCTGCGGCGAGAAGACGGGAAGTCGCGAGGCTCCCAGGCCCTGCTGGCCGCTCTTCCTGCCTGGAGGAAAAAACCTCAGCATGAAAATGGTTCAGTTTCACATAATTATGTGAAAGTTTAATTTTTTTCTGTTTTCTTACTAGATAACTACCACTTACTAGATTTACTAGATAACTTTCACATTGTCACGCCAGCTAGGCCTTTTCTGCTGGCATAACCATACTGAGAAAAGTACATTTTCCCGTAAATATGATAATAAAGTTATTCTCCATAGTCCGTTCTTTCCACATCATATAATATCCACTTGGTTGCTTTTCATGTCGTATATTACGGTAAAGTTTTCATCCAATCATATTTCAGCTAGCTTGTGTTCCCAGGTTCTATGAAATCAGCCTGAGGCCAGCAGAACCGACAAACAGTAGCTGGCTCCTGTCCGCTGTAAGTAAACGGACCTCAGTTAGTTGCGACAGAAAATCAGACCTCAAGTCTGTGAAGCCAAGGCCCGCTAGCTGGCCTTACGCTGAATTTCACACGTACGCAACCTGTGATAGCATGAGCACTGAGAACATCTAAAACTGAACTCAACCCGGAGATCCGGTTGCCACCACGGCGAACCCACGACGGCTGAAGGAGACTATGTAGGTTTAGTTTCCAAATCATCTGCAATTTAAAATGTAAATAAAGGACTAAATATGACGTCACTGATGTTTTTTTAGTACGGCAGCAATACACTTCCATATGTTTAAAACCCAGATGTGATGAGGAGGAGAAGATGTGAAGAGTTGAAAAGCTTAGCTGAACTGGGACCCACCGATGTAATCCTTCATGACTTGGGGATAGTCTCCGCTGAAGAGCGGCGTGGCGAACCATCCCAGGTAGAACTGGATGTACCTCTCTGCTGCCTCGATGTCCCTCTGGTTGCTGATGTCCACCGGTTCCCCCCAGTCGGCCGTCAGAGAGATCCCCACCAGACCTGGACAGGTCACCAGGTCACCAAAGCTAGCCTTCCTGAATCCGCTGCCCACTACTGTCTGTCTTACCGTCTTACCTTTCTGTTTGCTTCGCCATTGGGTGTCATAGGTGTGCCAGACTTTAGCATGTGCCTGTGAAGGAGGCAAGAGAAATAAATCACAAAGTCAGAAGAACGAGGGGCGGGGCCGGACTGGATTTGGTGGATACTTGCCAGGTGCATGGAGTGAAATGTTAAGTGCTTCTTCTGTTGGTTCTTTTTACTCGACCCTGGCGAGGCGAATCTAAGGCTTACCTTGATAATGTGGTGCGCCGCTCTGTACGCTCCGCTGCCCTTCAGCCGCAGTCCCGGCGCGTGTTCTCCGGTTTCGTATCCCTCCACGGCCACCGACTGAAAGACACACCTGCAGCCATTAGGTGGAGTCCAGCCGGGACCACGGCGACGCCCCTCCCCCACCCCTGCTACTCCTGGGGCCCAGACGTACCCACGGGTTGTTGAAGGTGATCCAGTACTTGACCCTGTTGCCGAACCTCTCGAAGCACAAGTTGGCAAAGTCGTTGAAGTAGTTGACCATGCTGACGTTCTGCCAGCCGCCGTGCTTCTCCTGCAGCACCTATACAGTGGGAAAAAATGCTTTCAGTGAAGGATCCTCTGGACCCAGGTTGCAGGCGGAATTGTAACACGTTTGCAAAATAACATGGCGGAGAATGTAGGGAGCTTGCGTTCTTTGACCCAACCAGAGCTAACAATGTGAAATCCTCAGATAAACCAATAAGGAAGAAGGTGGACAAGGTTTGGGTGCGCAGGCCACCATATCTCACCAGCAAAACTCCGGGGTGAGGGTGGGGAGGCTGAAAGACGCTACAGTCTAAAATGAAGCCACTGGATGTCTTCTTAAAAATCTCCAAATATTACACACTTAACCTTTAAGCAACGGTAGGTGTTTTGCAAGTACTTTGCTTTCCATTTTTCCATATTGTTTTTTGGATTAAATATCCTACATTTGTTTTGTGGGACTGATTGGGCTAGCTAGCGGTACCTATGCACCTATCTCTCCGCTCAAGTCGAATTGGAGGTTAGAAATTCCGGTGGTTAATCTCGCGTGTCATGAGGAGACACGATATTTCATATTGTTTGCACTGATTGGCTGGAAGCTCCTTTTTCTCCGCCGTCTCATTTTGGAAAGGGGTTACAATTCCACCAGGAGACCGGGTTGTCCAGCGCTGCAAGGTGCAGCGAGTGCAGCAGTCGAAGGTTTGGCGCCCACCTGTGGCAGATCCCAGTGGTACAGCGTGACAATGGGCGTGATCTTGTTCTCCAGCAGCATGTTAATCAGGTTGTCATAGTATTTGATCCCTCTCTCGTTGATGTGTTCGCCTGCAGAAGAGGAAATTATTGAATGCCGATTAAATGCCGAAAAATAACTGATTAACTCCAGACATTTAGGCCCTCACTTTTCCTGCCGGTGGGCAAAATCCTCGGCCAGGAGATGGAGAAACGGTAGTGATTGAGCTTCATGTCCTTCATCAAGGCGACGTCGTCCTGCAGGGCAGAAAAGAGAAAATCTTTGGAATCAGCAGCACGGCGGCTTCAGATTTCACATAGCCAAACTCCTGGGAATCAGCCCCCTGTGAAGTCACAAAGAGCACAGAACCCTGAGTCAGGTTACACCACCAGCCAAGTGTTGGCTCCGTCCCCCTGAGACACCTTGTTTTTTTGTAGCCTTCCAAACATGGGGAAGGTCCAACAAAGCATTAGCATTAGCATTAGCTGGAGGCTGTAACGCAGCATTTCAACCACTGGCTATGAACAAAAAGCTAATTTTTACACTTTTTTTTGTCTTTTTTGCTTCTCCACTGTAGTCCAGGATGGAAAGTAAAAACCAGGAAATGGTCAGAATATAGGACCGTTTGTCACTTTTCTGTTTCAACAGGCAGATTCGGTGGCATCTCCAATCAAGTCCAGCAGAATTAAAACGTTGTTCACATCTGCAGACTGTTACGTCACAGCGCAGTTTAACTTATCAGACCACGCATCCTGGCGACTGTCATACTTTCGAGCTTCTTTTCAACACCTTGCTCCGACGCTAAGCTAACCTGAGCGCCGCCACTTCCTCTACTCTTACCTTGAACTTGTAGTACCCGTCGCAAGACGTGTCTCCCGTGTCGTTGGCGTGTATCTTCCCCTTTTTGTGGGTGAAGGAATCCCAGATGCTGACTCCTTTACCGTCCACATTCCAGGCCCCTTCAGTCTGGTAGGCGGAGCTCCCGGCTCCCCAGGAGAAACCTGCCCAGGGAAGGACACGTCAGAAGGTCGGCGCGCGTCTTTAAGATTTGGATTCCCACCACCAGCTTTGCGGCGTCCTACCAGCAGAGGTGGGAAGTAACAAAGTAGAAATACTTTGTTACTGTACTTAAGTAGATGTCTCAGGTATCTGTACTTTACCTGAGTTTCTTTTTCGGACGACTTTTTACTTTTCCTCCCTACATTTGTTCACAAATATCTGTACTTTTGACTGCTTACATTGGGGAAATGCTACTATGTTACTTTTTGTTTAAAAACTACAAATTCTGTATAAAGTATTTCACCTATTATATTATAGTTGTTGTTCCTTGATGTGGAGATATTTGAACTCTGCTGTTGCATACTTCAAGAAAAAAAAAAGTGGATGATATTTTAGATGGAGATTATTTTAGAGTTCCTCTGCTTTGGTGTCACTGTTCAGTACGTTTTCAGAACAGAAAAAAAAATACAAAAATAGCAGTGGTTATTGCTATTAAAAGTGTCAACATCAAAAAATGTCTCACCGGTCAGAACTGTTACTCATTGCAGTTTGGTTGTGCTGCAGTTAAAAAAGAAAATAAATTATAGTGTTGAGAGTAGCAAAGCTGCCTACCGGTGGGGAAGGTGCCGTAGTGGAAGGCGCTCCGCTCGCTCTTGGTCCAGTCAAAGTCCTCGCTGGCCGAGATGCAAATCACCAGAACCAGGAGGTGGAAGGTCCTCAGAGTGCACGGCTGCGGCTGCATCGTGTGTCGTCAGTCACTCCTGAAAGAGAGGAAGAAGCCGGGCTGAGCTCCGGAGTCGACACCTCAGAACAGAAATCCTTCCACTGTGTCATGAACACGCAGGGAGGATCTAGTTTGACCTGAGCCAGCTGCTGGACAGACTGACACAACACGCCACCACAGACAGGAAGTAGGCCAGCTTGTCCAGCATGGTGAGGAGGAGCGACATGTTAGTCAGCTGGAGGGCAACCACAAAGATCAAAAGAAGAAAGGTTTTTGTTTTTTTTCCACGGAAAAAAAAAAAAAAAAAATCAAAACAAAATAGAAAAGTCAAGATTCAAAGTTGCCTCCTTTGCCGCCAAAGGCTGCAGTTTCTGCCCCCCAGACATCGGCGCCACCCGCACAGTGATGCCTGACCTGCTGCACGTGCTGCATTTGTCCCCCGCCGCTGGAAAAACCTCCACAGGGCCAGAAAGGTCGACGGGCTTCTGCAGAGGGACAGAGAGACACAACAACAGAGTGAAGCGTCCAGGAGATTTTTCCTGCTATTCATCGGCCAGCGTATGGCACTCTCTCTCTCTCACACACACACACACACACACACACACACACACACACACACACACACACACACACACTCACTCACTCACACGCTGTGAATACATCCATTTAGAGGCAGTGAAGTGTGAGTACAAATGTGCTGCACCACACAGATCTTTTGGAAAAAAAAAAAAAAAAAACAGAGGTGGAAGGCAGTTTGTCACTGTAAGCAAAGCCCACATCCATTTGTAGTGCTCTCTCTCTCCTGCGCACCCACCACACACACACACACACACACATGCGTATAAGGTGCTTTTACTGTCACCAAGGGAAGATTTATAAAACTTTATGGGTCGACCGTCAGTATTCACTCTGTGTCGGCTGAAGTCTTGTGGAAAATATACGGGTAAAATCTGTGAAGACAAACAAACAAAAAAAAAAACAAAACTGCACAAATTGTTTCAGAGACAGCAACAGTTTTATGTTGTCAAAGTCACGTGACCTTTGTTCTCTACAGTTAAAACTCAGTGATTTGCATAAATGGGTCAATGAATGAAAAGCTGTGAAAGAGCAACACAGAAGATGTACCATGGCAGACTTGGACGAGGGCTACTCCCAGCCAGGCCTTTTAATTGGACAGAAGGGGTCACATGAGCGCAGGGCTGGAGATTCTCGCTTCAGACCTGCCCACCTTTGACCATCAACTTCTATTATGAACGTCATACATTTTTATGACGTTTGTACATTTGTACATTTGGCCACTGTTAAAAGGTCTCTTTATACGGTCCACCTTTCAAAACGCCGCTGGCCGCGCACAAGGAACATCGCCACCATGTGACTCATCCACCACGTGACATCTGACCAAAAAAAAAAGGGGGCATCTGATGTTCTGTTTTATCTGTCCATTCAATCCAATTCCTCTGCTCATCCAAAGCAGCTCCGCCACCTGGCGCACTAAAGTCAACACGGTAATAACACAGTCATAACAGTTGTGACAGCAAAAAGCACTGACACACCCAGCGCAGTCCTGAAACTCAATAAAAATCAAATCACTCCGCGGTAGCGCCGCCCATCGATATTTATCCCTGGGTTTGGCCGTAGCAGCAGCAGCAGCCGGTGTTGTTCGTCAGAGTAAGAACAGACGTGGCGGCAGTGACAGAACAACCTCCCAGTGCGAGGGAGGAGAAAGCGCTCATTCCATTTGTAGCGCCATCTATGAATGCATTTCATTTCCACGAATACATTTCATTTCATGTCGCATATTTCTCTGTAACGTTATTTTTCATTTCTACACATGTTTTCCACATATCCCATGCTATATGTTTTTTTCCTCCTCTGTGGTGGGTCACCAAAACACCCCATCCATCTGCTCCTGCTCCGGCCCCTCAAATTTTAGAACCAATTGTGGCCCCCACCAGTCAAAACGTTTGCCCACCCCTGGACTACAGAAAACAAAATGTTGAAAAGCAGCTGGACTCCCATGTCGTAATGAAACGCACCCCTTTTTTTACCTCAAGTCCTCTGTGCCCCTCACTACTGTCACTACTCCCCTGCCGCCCCCACCGACCCCCTGACTCCCCACTCCCCCAGGGTCATGACCCCCGCTCAGTGAATAGACTGAGCCGTTCCTGCACGCAGCCTGAATACGAGCATTATCACAGGGTGCATTGTTTACGCGGCGTTGTTGCACAGTGGGGGAAAACGCTGAATTGTTCAAAGCCAAAAGTGTTGGCACGGCACTCTGACATGTACGTGCCGTTGTGTCACCAACGTTTGTGCGTGCGTGTGCGTATGTGTGTGTGTGTGTGTGTGTGTTTGTGCAAAATCTCCTAGCTTGTTTTCTGTTGTATGTGTGAATTTAGGGTTTTTTTTTGTTTGTTTCGTTTTGTTTTTAGCATGCAGTGTTTCCAGCTGATGATGACTGTGTGTGTGTGTGTGTGTGTGTATGAGAGAGAGAGAGAGAGAGAAAGAGAGAGAGAGCCTGATCATGAGTGCCCTTGTGTGTTTAGCATATCAATGGCGACCAGGGCCAGAAGCACTCTGAGCTTTCTAGCAGCCGTGGGCTCACCTGCACTCGCAGTATTTAAGGGCCTTTCTTGTTGCCTCGCCGAGCTGACATGAACATCTTTACTAAGGTCCCAGGATTTGCCCAACAAACCAGGTATGTTGTCACAACCCTGCGCAGCCTGACACCCCACCTGGGTGGGCGCTGGGTCTCCACCTGCGTCACCTGAAACACCTGAGGAGCACCAGGAGGCTGCTGAGCGTCTTCTAGAGAGAGGACGCAGTGCGTGGCGGGGAGCGAAGTGTGGAAGGGACCGAACCTTCGGTCTATCAAAGTTTTCACATGGACCAATCAGATTTCTTCTCTTTTTTCTACCGCCAGTTTTGCCAGGCAGCAGTAGCCTTCTAACAGCATGTGCAGGGGACAGTATATGCACACTGTCGCCCCCTGGTGAACTGCAGTACCGAATATTCCAGTATTGAAAAGAAATTCTTGACAGAGTTGAGAGTGAAAACAAAACAAAGCAAAACAAAGCAAAGAAACAATCAGAGAAAGGCCTACAATTCCGTTCTTTGCACTTTCAATGCGGAAATGTCATCCAGATTTCTTGAAACTGCTGGAGCTACTAGCGAAGAGCATTTCTGCGGGCAGCTAGCAGTCAACGCTTCCTACTTTCACTCCAACTAAAACAGATGCTGACTAGTAATGGCAATGCTAAGGCCAGATATAAACACTTGAGGCTGAAGCGTTGCACTGTGGGAGATTTCGGCACTGAGAGCTTTTCAGTCCAGCAATGCGGCGAAGTCAACAAACTCAAGGAGGAAAATTCTGATATTGCTAAGGAGATGGTTGAGACGGTATTTTGAAATTGGTCCAGGTGTTTGTTTTTTTTCTCTGAACCACAGACAAAACAACATAATGTCATCTGCGTCTCGTTTAATGTCCGAGTTCACTGCGGAGTTGGGACTCCGCACGCCAAGTGACTGATGAGAATTGCTTGTGTTTCCACAGCAAGCTGGGGTCTGTGCTCCAACGTGCCTTCTACGGGTCCAGTGGGAGGGTGAGTGCGGTCAGACTCTGTCTGTGTCAGGGCCAAGTGTGTGCTTGGACGGATGAATGGAACTCAAACTGAAATGCACTTGTTTGGAATGTGGAAGTCATGATACTATGAGAAATGGAAAGTTATGTAAATGTATGTGATTTAATGAAAACGTCCGGAAAAGGAAATAACAAAACAAAACAAAACAACCAAATACACATACGAAATGTAATACTGGCCAATCGCATTTCTTCACTTCCAGTCCTGCCAGTTAGCGACAGTGTCAAGCTTCCCACGGGTAGCTTCTAGTTTCCATCACAGTGAAGTCCACCCCCTTTAATATGGCCGTCTTGTATGGGGTAGGATATAGCATAAGTAATAACTAATTACAAAAATTGTCATGATTTTATAAGTAACATCTTAATCTTAAAAATGTTGACTGTGTCATAGACCTCGAGCCGATGTAAACTTGTTGCCTTAAAACATTTCAAAAGAGAGCAGAACATAAAGGACCGGCAGATCATTTGAATTGCTAAGATGCTAAGACGCTACTTGCTGGGCTTGCCGGGCATCCTGACCGAGGTGTCTCCGCCCTCAGGTGACCCTTTTCGAGCAGCGGAACTTCGCGGGCAGACGTTTGGACCTGACCTCTGACTGCCCCAGGATCAGCGAGAAGAACTTCCCAGAGAGATGCAACTCTGTGCAGGTGGAGAGCGGAGCGTAAGTCTTACAGTGCCCCCTAGAGTTGGCTGAGGAGCACTGCACCCTCATCGCAACACAGGAAGGGTCGAACAGTTGTGTTTCTGCCCTGGCTGTCTTTAAGCAGAGACACAAGATAGCTGTAAATATCTGTTAAAATATACATATTTAAAAGCCCATATAGTCACAGTTTAGGTGTGAGTAACTTTAACTTGATGTTTCGTCGGGGATAGCACAAACAGTGATTGCACCGTTTTTAAATTTTCCGCTATTGTTTATTCTGTTCATTTAATGTGTATCGGCATCAACACTCTTTCCGACGTTCCTTGTAAAGTGCAAACATTTTATTAGTTGGCCGACGCAGCCTGTAGCCGACACGAACTGAGGCCCGCCTTGTTTCCTACAGGTGGGTCGGTTATGAGCACGAGAACTTCAGGGGACGTCAGTACCTGTGGGACATGTCCGAGCGCGGGGAGTACAACTGCTACGACAAGTGGTGCGCTCAGGGCGACCACGTCTCATCCGTCCGTGCTGTCAAACAGGTGAAAAAAAAAAAAAAACAACGCCGGATGGCTGCTGCTCACTTCTGGCCAACAGCCTCCAAAAAACCTGACGTCAGGTGTAGACAGCGTAGACATAGCAACTAAAGCGGCAAGTTATGAATGTCAAATGGAAGTTTGTGCAATAATCAAGTGCACGTTACCGCCGAAACTTGTCCTCACACTTGTGTTCTTGGACAGGACAACAACCCTGCCAGAGCTCAGCTGTTTGAGCGAGCTGCTTTCTCCGGGAAGAAAATGGAACTCCAGGATGACATTCCCAACCTGATGAGCCGGTACAGCCTCAACAGGGCGGCGTCCATCCGCGTGCTTGGAGGAGCGTAAGTAGCCGAACACGGCCCTTCCAAAAAGTGCTTGGGAGAGACAGAAGAAGTCCCAAGAGCCCAGTTGTATCAACAAGTACAAGAAGCCCAGATTTGTGTCCTCAAGTGGTAGTTTTAAAGAGACTGCGCCGGTTTGTTTTGAAGGTGGGTGGTGTACCAGGAGCCAAACTACAGGGGTCCCCATTACATCCTGGAGAGGCGGGATTACAGCAACTTCTCTGACTGGGGCAGCCAGAACAACACCGTGGGCTCCATGCGTAGAATCCGCTTCAACTGAAGACCGACAAGCCTCTGCGATGCAACATGGAAATTGTCAGCCAGACACATATTTTTTACTAATAAACTGTAAAACAGAAAAAAAAAATAAAAAATACTGAGCTGAGTGTCATTCATTCTCGGGGGTGGGGGCTCACAACAGATTTGCACATTTTAATGCCAAGAAAAAGGTCTTGAATTATTTGAGTGGGGCATCCCCTGCACCTAGTGCAGACAAGATGGCCGACATGGGCACCGCCATACATCCAATCCATGCCGGAAGTTACCGTCTTCGTCTCCTCGCCCTCATATTCTGACTGCTTTACTGTCTCTGTGTGTGTGCGCCTCAGAGCTCAGAAAATAAACGCTTCTCAGACTCGGATTTAGGTTGAATGTTTTATTTTTTCCAGAACACCTAACCCAACATAAAAGAAATTAAAAGCTGAAAAAAAAGAAAGAACTTTGAATCAAAAATGTAAAAACGATTGTTTAAAAAAAAAAAAAAAGTAGTCTCCACAAGGATCCATGTTAAAGTGCAAGAGAGTCAGTCCTGAAATGTCCACATATGGCTCAGGAGCTGCTGAGCACAGCAGCAGCCATGTTCTTCACCACATTTGACTTGAGCTGAGGGATGCGGCTCACCTCCAGCAGCTTCTTGCTGGAGTACTTGTTCTTCACAGCCTGCAGTTCAACACAAATAAAATCCAAGTCAGGACGATTCTGGTCCAGTCTCACGGGAATGTTCAGTTCTCAGCCTGCAGACTCACCAGGAACTTTGTCTTCCCCTCGTTCACCGCCAGCACATTCTTAGCGATGTGCTGCACGATGGGCCTCAGGTGGTCCTCACTGTACGACGAGTAGTGTTGCTGTGTGGGAGACTGGAGCACAAGGAGAAGCTGAAGCAGCACGAAGAGAAAGAAAAGAGCTCAATCCAAGAGCGTCACTCACCCACTGCAGACCCTCCAGGAGCTGCTGGGAGAGGCACAGAGCGGCAGCGGCGAGCTCAGACGGATGGTAGTGCACCATGTTGTAGTCCAGGAGTGTCAGCTCCATCAGGTACTTGGCCAGCGTGTGGCGCTCTACGTCAGACTGCCAGAAAGGGTTTTCTTTTAAAAATCACTTTGCAAATTCGCAAGAACTCAGTCGAGTCATTGGTTTGAAAATGAGGGCCGGACTCACGTTGCCCACTTTGGAATAGCGGCGGAGGAAGTGCAGCGGGAGAGGCCGTCCCAGCTGGAACTTGATGGTCCTCAGGACCACCCGCTCCATCTCCAGGATCTGACACTTGGTGTAGGCGTTGTCTGTGATGTACGCAAAGTCGCCCACCTCTGGGGCGTACATCTCCTCGAACTTGCTGGCCACCAGCATGGCAGTGACGCCGGCCAGCTGCAGTTTCCGGCGAGACACCGGCTGGAGCTGTAGAGCAGAGCGAGCGAGATAAACGTTGCACTCCGCTCCGTGAAAACCAAAGGAACCCCCGTGCAGAAGACACAGAAGGTTCTTGCCTGCAGAAAGCGATCCAGGATGGCGACTGCGAGGTAGAGCGTCTCCTGCAGCAGCTGGAACCTGGAGTGGACCTGCACCAGCCAGTCAACGAGCAGGGCCCGCATGTTTGGCGTGATCTCATAACCCTTCATGTAGTCAGCGCGGATGGTCTGCTGCACCTGGGGAAAAAGCCACGAGGCGTTCACACTACGTCCGCGACCAGCGAGAGGGCGAGGAGGCGGGGCTCTGGCTAAACGAGGAGCTTGCGTTACCTCCAGCTCGCGAAGATAGCCGTAGATCTCCTTGACGTATTCTGAGCAGAGCTGCGGCTGCTCGCCATCCTGCTCGTCCACGTCCTCCACAGAGAGCAGCGTCGCGGAAAACGCCTGGCACAGCTGCTGCTGCTGCTGCTGCTGCTGCTGCTGCTCCTCCTCCTCCTTTTCTTCCTCCACGGACGCACCGGCTGGCTCCCGAGGGACGCCGGGGACGGCTGCTACCTGGACGGCTGGACGAGGCGCCGGGGCAGCTGCATCTTTCTGGGCCACAGGTTGTTTGGACGAGGCTTTGGCTTTGGCTGTTTTCTAGTTGGAGGGGAATGAGACGTTTAACGGCTTAAGGCAAACAAGTTGCTGCATCCCCAAGCATGCGCAAATAGATCTTCACAATTGATCGCGTAGCTGAGGGAGGCCATGAGTCCCAATATTGGTTTTGCAGTGGTGGGCCATCATGGCCAGCAAGGCCTTCTCTGCTCAGAAAAGTTATTTTCCCATAAATATAATAAAGTTACGTCCCACGGTGTCTTTTCGTCACATCATACTCACATCTACTTGGTTGTGCCGTTTTCATTGTCGCTGTAATTTCTATCCAACGATATTTCAGCTAGCTTGTATCGTCCGGTTCTATGAAATCTGCCTGAGGCTTTCAAACTCAACTCTGCTGTAAGTGAACGGACCAGTCAACCGTGACAGCCAATCAAATCTCGGGTGTGCGGTACCAAGGTTTGACTAACCCAAGGGATCCAATGGCAGAGGGTCGAGAAGGTAAATTGCTGAATCATTAGAAATCTATAATGTAAACAACATGTTAGGTTGTTCAGTTCTGTCGCTGTTGCATTTTCTAAAAATGCAAAGGCAAATAATCACTTCATTTTTAATTTCAATTAATGGTTTGCTCAGTTATTGCCTGGGTCTCATATCAAACGGCAACAACGTACAGTTTTTTTTTTTGGCACGTCTCTCCCCAATTTGTGATGAAGGTTTGGTAGTCCAAAGTATTTCAGAAGTTTTTTCCCTTGGTCTGGCCGGTTATCGCAGCCACACGGCAATAATTAACCCAGGGCTCTCAAGTGTCACGCATTGACCGTGACAGAGCGCCTGTGTCAGTACCGTCGGTCAAAAACAGAAAGTTGGACTGGATCGTGAGCTACGAGCATCACAGAGACCACCGGAGTACGCAAACAGAGCAAGTCAATTACACACACATCAGCGAACCATCTTAGGTTGTTTGGATGACGGTAGTCAATAAATAAAAATGGGTTCACTGTGACAGACAGCGGGTTTGTTATGTTAACGGCTGACCAACGGTAACTAGCTGCTAGTTAAGTAGAAACTGCGTTCTGCTGCTTAGTGCTGAGCCAATATACCTGCTGCTGAAACTGTGTTTACGTTTGATAACACTGCTGTTTTCATAGGTCACTTTTAAAATCATGTCATATGTTATGATTATAATCCTGGCTACGGATGCATTAATCATTGCATATGACCTTGAAAATGGCAGGACTTGAGCCAAACTGTTTTAAGTGGGAGCCAACAACACAGATGATTACAGAGTCCAAAAAGGCCACAAACACTTATACCAAACACAGGCCATAGTCAATACACAGAAATTCAATAAAGATGTTCTACTTGGTTTAATTGTCAGTGTCTAGTGTCATACTTCTGTAAGCCTGAGCAGTTATTATAACAGCAACCACACTAACTGTAATATGAATATAATATGCAAGACCCCCATTCCTGTAACCCATCCAACCCCCTGGGGAGTGACATATTTTTATTTTTATTTTTATTTTGGGGGCGGGCGCTCTGGTCTGCATTCAAAATTTGAGCGCCCTGATTAACCATTCCGTGCAACAATAATGTGGTGTTGGTGGTGTTGCGACATACACAGTCTAGCTGCAGTGCGAGTATCTCCAAGATGGCGACTTCCGGTTTTGATGACGCCAAGCACGTGAAAACACTATTAATTTAGATATGACCAAGTACGACGTCACTGAAGGCCTTGAAGAGAGTTTTTAAGTGATGTCCGTTACCTTCGGTTTGACCACAGCTCCGGGGACGTTGGAGGTTAGCTCGCCCAGAGCGACTCTCCTCGGTCCAGCTGCCGTGTTCTCAGCCAGTTTTCCCGCCACCTGGTTCTCTGTGGCAAACGGCTGCGGGAGAAAGACATCATAAAATTTATAAGCGATCCAAAATCTCTGCGGCGTGAGGGAAAGTTACAACAGAATATATGAGAACCCAAGAAACAAGGCCAACAGAAATGTTTGCTAGCTAAGCTGCTGCTAGCTCGCGATAATAACTGACTACAGCCGCGTCTCAAACAGCGGGGGAAACCATCTGATTCACTCACCGCAGCCCGAACCTCCAAAGAAGTCATGTTGAATGTCGGCGCCGGCGAGAAGAAAACGAGTTTAAAAGGCGACACGCTGAGCCCGTCACCGACCGGGGTGTTTTAGCCAAAGCGTTCCGAAAACTGCAAGGTTCCAGCTGGATAACAACAGTGAGTCGGCCAGCATTCAAATAGCGCTCCGGCAAATCTGATTGGCTGCGGCCCGGGCTCTGACATATCTGATTGGCTGACAATGGAAGGTTAACAATCGCGATTTGATAAGCATTTAAAGGCATACGAGCATTTTCGTTTAAAAAAGGTTTCGTTTATTTTATTTTATTTTTTTTTTTGCCACCGTAATTATATTGGCTACAATTTAAAGAACAAAAACTATGACTTTTTTTTATTACGGAAAAATTAAATTTGTATTAACATTCCACCCTGTCACAAGCGTCTAAACTTTCTGATTAGATCTGAATCATTTAATGATGCATTTAGCAGTCTACAAAAAGTAGTTCCGAAAGACAATTTCTTACATGCACGTACCTTTTTATAATACGTTTCAACCAAATAAATGGAAAAACCCAGAATTACTGCTTATGTTTAAGAACTTTATTGAGGCAGTGGAAAATCACCAGATGTCTGATGGCAGTACAAATGGATAACTTCATTTCACACACAAAAAACAAGCAATATTGTTCAAGTTATGAAATATGTTGTTGTTTCTTGTTTTGTCTAACCCCCACATGACTTGGATAAATTCCTCCATTCATTTGCTGTTCCTCTCTTTACCAGGAATGGCATCACTTCGTGAGGATGAGTCAGTCAGTCAGTCAGTCAGTCAGTCAGTCAGTCAGGTCTGTTAAAGGAGTTCAGAAGATCAGAAGCACTTCCTCCTGTTTGCTTCAGGGCTTTGACAGCAACCTTGGAGCCATTCTGTCACATCAACAGGAGAAACACACACAAACCTGGAGGACGGTTGGAAAAAAGTAGCAGCGAGTCACTTTCTTATGGTTGAAAAAATAAAAACAAATACCTTTCTGCTTGCCATACTTTCTAGTTCTGCTAATTCCTCTAATACAACACGCTGTATAGCTTATTCACCACAAAAATACTCTTATGATAGCATTTTTTTTTTCTTTTGGTCCTAAAATAAAGATCACCAAGCAAGTCTAAGACACTGAGACAGATGCGACTGTGTGTGAAGTCTGTAAGATGATCTTAAACTATCAGCCTGTTTAAAATTTCAGCGTATGCTTCAATGCAGCTGACCAATTTTCCTTAAATTTCGAAATATTTTTCACAAATAATCCAAAGTGAAGTTGTAAACACGACAGTTTGAAAAATAAAATAAAAATGTTACAGTATTTCAGATCTCTACTTATGTTTTAAAAGATGACAAAGTAAATTTCTAAGTGATTCGTCCGGCTGGTGAATTTTGACTCAAACAACAAAGCAATGAAAGATTTATTTATTGTTTTTTTTTGTGTTTTTTTTAAATGGGTCTTTTAAAATGATTTGAAGGATGAACGGTGCGCCATCTCACTCCTCCAACGAAGAAGGAGACAAACGGCGGGTGAGTCATGACAGCTACCCTGAAGGATGGACTGCGCTGAGATCAGTTGTCGGTCTGGTTCCTCTGCAGATACTCGCTGTGCAGCTTCTCCTGGGCTTCGTAGAGCTTTCGCAGCTTCTTGGCTTGGCCTTTGCTCAGCTCCTTCCCTTCTGCGTCATGAGTGGGGAAACCCTGCAGGGAAAGGGTGGGGGGGGGTTGAAATTTGTTTTCGGAAAAGCGAGATGGACATCTTGTCTCAGTCGCTTCTTACCGTCTCATCGAACTTGGAGTACTTGTCCGTGTCTGTGCGGAACATTTCACACGGGGGGATCTTCATCTTGGCCAGTTTGGCCATCTGGAACACAGTGAGTGAGTGAGTGAGTGAGTGATTGAGTGAGTGAGTGAGTGAGTGAGTGAGTGAGTGAGGATGATTGAGAGAAAGAAGGAGGAGGAGAATGAAGCGTGTGAGCGTGAACGAGACCTCTTGTTCCTGTTTTCTCCTGGCAGCTTCCTCCTTCTTCAGCCTCTTCTCTTCTTCCATCTGAGAGGGACAAGAGCAGACGTCAGGGCAGCTCATCAGCTCCGCGTCTCACCTCTGAAGTCAAACTGACTTCCGCTTCTATTTTCCAAAACACCCTAAACCTCCATGCGTCGGCGCCGCCCTCCAGCATTGGCGCTCCTGTCACGGACCGCTGCGACTTCCCGCTCACCTTCTTCTTCTCCTCCCGCTCCTTCAGAAGCGTTTCCTTATCGACCAGCTTCACCACCGTCGGCAGGCCTGGCAAAAATAGCGGCGGTCAGTCTCAAGTCGCCGCGCTTGAAGCTGGGCGGCGGCCAGAACGCGACGCGTCACAGTTACCTTCGTGATCCTCCAGTCGGACGCCGAGCTCTGGTAACGTGTCGTCGCGGACGACGTCGCACAGCTGCAGCAGCGCCGTCACTGTTGGGCGGAGCGGCATGGTGTCGTTAGGCGCCGAGGACGAACTCTGGCGAGGCGAGCGCACGTTGCGAGTCCTACCTTTCTGCTCGCGGGCGATTTTGCGGACGGCCTCCCTGAAGTCGGAGAGCACGTTGAGGTAGGGCATCACGGTGGTCTCCAGCTGCAAGCGGCACGGCAGCGGAAACACAAAACCCCCAGAAATAATCCATCAGCAGGGAGAAGAACAGACGATTTGAAAGCAGCACTTGAGAAATAAAACAAAAAAAAAAATCACTCACATCAACACTCTGACTCTGGCCCACTGGGAAGCCAATAGAAACAGGTTCTTCAATGGCACCAAATATCTGGGAACAAGGAAGAAGCGCATAAAAAACAGATGAGGTGTACAAGGCAAGAAACAAAACTAAGTTAGCAATTAGGGCAAAAATAAATGTTTTAAGGTCAAAGTTTTTTCAAAACTTGTGTGTCTGTGTGTGTGTGTGTGGCCACTTGTCCAGGGTGCAACCTGCCTTCACCCTGTGACAGCTGGGAGAGGCTCCAGCAGACCCCCACAACCCTGAGTGCAGGAGTGGGCAGGTATAGAAGATGGATGGATGGAGTTTCAACTGATGCCACTTACTGCTCAACAACAATATGAACCTCTGATGGAGGAAATCAGAACCGGTGACACAAACTGCCATTTGAATCGGTGAAGATGAGTTTAGATGTTTAAATTTTAATCCTATGACCTTTTGAATAATAATCAGTTTTATTTCTTCCAGAGTTCAAAATTGTTCTCTAGTTAGGCTGGCAATCCTGAGGGAAACAGGCCCACATTAGATGATACTTTGTTTCTATCGCCCTTCTTGGGGCTGTGACTCTCCCCACCCCCACCCTCAGCTGAGGGACCTGCAGGGAGAAGCTCACCTTCAGCATGTCGGTGAGGTAGACGGCGATGCTCTCCAGCAGCAGGCGGTTTGGCTTCAGCTTGGCGCTCTTCCTGCCGGCGATGTAGCTGTTGCTCTGGCCCACCAGGACCCTCATCTCCTCCATGGCGGTGCGAGTGTCCACGTTGTCGCACAGCGCCTGGTGGACGGCCGACTTCCTGTTGTGGAAACTGGACAAACGGAGAGCGGCTGTCAGGGGTGGGGGGCCAGGCGCGGTCTGCGATCCGGCGTTCCTGCCTCAGTTACCCGTCGTTGAGCTCCATTTCTGCCGCCTCCCACTTTTCGAAGCGGCCGGTGATGTCGGTTGGAGCTCGCAGGATGTCCTTCACGTTCAGGAAGAACTCCTGGGGTGAAAGCAGACGGGCGGAGAGACGCTCAGATTGGAAGAGGGAGAAGAAAAAAAAACGAGTTTCGAAAGCTGAGCTCTGAGGGCGGCACAGAGTCTTCACCCACGTTCATGAACTTCTCGTATTGGACCGCCGACTCCATGGTGTTGGAGGAGTAATCCAGAGTGTCCTTCCAGGAGTGCATGAGGAAGGCCAGGCGGAGCTGCCGTGCTGCAGGGCCACAGAGACACCACTTCAACCCACAATCTGTGCTCATCTCTCACAAACATGTGGAGCTGCCTGATATTTCCAGAAGGTTAAACTGCTTCAACATCAGGTGCTTAAAATTTACGATTATCTGGTTTAAATAAAAAAAAAAAAATCAAACCAAGAATATTTTATCATGTAATTAAGGAAGCACAAATATTTCACTGATGCACATAAGTAGATCTGTAGGTTTTAGCTATTTGTACTTGAGTTTTTTTTTTTTTTTACATTTTACTTCTACAATTTTACTTTTACTCCCTACATTTGGCCACAAATATCTGTACTTTGTACTCCTCACTTTGGAAAAATATGCTGGTTACTTTTGTGTTTAAAAGACTCAAATTCTGTTCAAAGTAATTCACTTGTTAGTGATTATAGCTGTAGTGAAGTATAAAGTATTGTTATATAAAGCAATGTTGCTGTATAGAGTATTGTTTTTACACAAGAAAAAACAAGTTTCTATACCTTTTTCTCAAGTACGGAATATAAATATCTTTGCCACCGCTGGTAATTTCTCACTATAAAATTGTTACATTAACTGTCCATCACTCAGAATTAAAGATAAAAATCCTTGGATCTGTGAAATAAGGTCGAGCGCTGACTCAGAGTGTCAACTCAGCTGGAGTAACTGATGTCAAACGGTTCAGTTTCAGTTTGACTAACGTCAGATTGAACCCAAATGTCAGATTTACACTGCCAGGTGTCAGTGAGTGGCCGTGTGTTTCTGTCTTCTGCGGCCACCTGTGTTCTTCTCCAAGGCGTCTTTGATGGTGATGAAGTTCTTCAGGGATTTGGACATCTTGCAGCCGGCGATGGTCAGGTGTCCGGTGTGCAGGAAGTAGCGCACCCAGCAGTCGTTCTCAAAGAAAGCCTGGACCGCAGCAGAGACAACGGTCAAACACATGCGCCACCTTCAGGTCGCTCAGCAAACGCCCTCCTCTCCCGTCGCACCTCGGACTGAGCCAACTCGTTGTCGTGGTGGGGGAAGCGCAGGTCGAAGCCGCCGCCGTGGATGTCCATGGACTCGCCCAGGATGGAGCCCGCCATGGCCGAACACTCGATGTGCCACCCTGGTCTCCCCTGAAAACCCAGCAGCAGCAGAGACCCTCAACGACAGATCCACCCCCCCCACCACCACACAGCCCGTTAGGTCACGTGACCGCGGCCCCACCTTCCCCCACGGAGAATCCCACGACGGCTCGCCAGGCTTGGACGCCTTCCACAAGGCAAAGTCGTTGGGGGATATTTTCTCGCTTAACCTGTCGGCTGAGATGCTGAGGTCGCCTGCGGAGAAGAGCGCACATCCGCGTCAGCGCGTCTCACCTCGGTGACCTCTGGAGACACCTGAGCAAACTGGCTCTAGCGCTTGGGTTTTCTTTTCTGTCATCTCATCTCGCCAGTGACCTTCTCCTTCCTGCAGGGCCTTCTGATCGCCGACCGCCTCCGGCACCAGTTTGGCGTACGAGTGCTGCGGGCTGCCATCGAATTTTGCCGTGGCGAAGTACACAGAACCGTTGGACTCATATCTGCAAACACGGCAGCACCGGCAAATAGTTAGAAGAAAAAGTGACAGGCACAAGTGGTTGGAGACGCTGGCGGTCTTTTTCAATGAAAGAAGATTGGGGCCACAAGGAGAGAAAAAAAAAATTAGTTATTTCAGTTTTCATTTAGAATTTTAAATTTTGTGAATAAAGTCAAAGTTTTGTGAATAAAGTCGACGTAAAAAAAAGACGAAATCTCATAAATAAAGTTGACGTCAATGAAGTGGAAATTTTGTGAATAAAGTCGTTGGTGGATTAACCCAGTTACCCACGGTTAAAAGTAAACTGCCAAAACCGGAAGTACTCCACTAGACTTGCGCGCAGAGCCTTTCGGCTTTATTCTCAACCTCTTGACTTACTTCGCGTTGACATTAATTGCAAAATTTCGGCTTTAATCTCGAAATTTCAATTTTATTCTTGAATTGAAATTTTTATCACTTCTTGCGGCCCTAATCTGTATTTTTCTCACCCGTAACCGTTTGAGATGACTTTCTCCACAAAGTCCACGATCTCGGGGACGTACTCGCTGACTCGGGTGAGGACGTCAGGGGGCAGAACCTGCAGACGCCAAGACTCGGTCATGTGGTTTTTCGGTGTTTCTGGCTGACGAGGGCGCCGTGGTGTTGGTGGTCTACTCACGTTGAGGGCCTCCATGTCTTTGTGGTACTCGCCCTCCCAGTATTTGGGCAGAGTGGAGAAGATTGAGTTCTCCGTCACCTGACTCCCAAACTGTTTGTCCAGCCAGTCAGCGAGCAGGTCCTTGGAGCTCTCCAGCAGCACCTTTTGGAACGAGAGCAGTTCAGTCAAAGATTGAATCCCGCTTATTACCCACTGCGCACATTTTATTACATAATCTTCACACATCACAAACCAAAACGTATTGTTCTGACAATCCCGCCTGCTATGAGAAGACACTGTGCTCCCTCGTTCTGACCTGGGCCAGTGGCTGGACGACGTCCTCTGCTGCTCCGCCATCTGTAGCCGCCTTGAGAGGCTGCAGGGCTGCAGTGACGGCGGCGTCCAGCCGCTCCAGCATTTGCTTCTTGTCAGGGTCCGTCGTCGACGCCAGCTGGGCCTGAAATGGCTAAAAAAAAAAGAAAAGAAAAAAAGCACATGTAAAAACATCAGGGGTGAATTAAGTTTTTTAATTCTTTTGTTGTTTTTTTTGGCCAAAGAAAGACGATAAAGACGACATGAGGAACATGCAACTAGGTCAGAGAAGCAGGACGCCGGGTTGCTGCAGCGACTCAGAAGTTGTTGTCAACCTGACCTTAATAACTTCAGGTTGAGATTCTCTGGCTGATCATATTGACAGAGTAAAAGACTGCGCAGGAGCAGGATGTACTTTCATTTTGGTGCGTGATGTGCTCTCACCCCTCTGGCACTCAGGACATCCTGCAGGATCTGTGCGGCTCCTGGCTCTTTGTCTTTGTACTGCTCCAGCAGGTAGTTCTGCCGAGCTCTCTTTATAATCTGAAGGACAGAAACGCAAAGTCTGAACGACACAGCGGGCTTCACACAGCAGCACGGGTCAGTATCAAGCAAGAGAGGAAAATGTTGCCTAGAATAGAAAAAAATAAAGAGTAAAACATCACATAAAAAGAAACGGAAACAAATTCCTAAACAGATTAGCAACTCAGCAAATGATCACAAATGAGGTGTGTTGCTTTTGGCCAGGGGGGATTTAACAACTCACTTTGTCGTCGATGTCTGTGATATTCATGCAATAAAGCACGTCGTATTTGAAGTAGTCCCTCAGTATCCGTCGCAGGATATCGAAGGAAATGTACGACCTGTGCAAGTAATATGTCGAAAAAAACAAAAATGTCAACGCTTAAACGACAAATTGTCTTTGCAGGACGTTCGACTGCGCAACTGTTAGTTTCTACCTGGCGTGTCCCATGTGTGAGGCATCGTACACTGTTGGCCCGCAGCAGTACCACGTCACCGTGTTCCCCTTCTGAGGAACAAACAGCTCCTGAAACATGACAAGAGGTTGAGAAATTACACACAAAAAAAAATCTGGAAACTAACCCTTTGTGATGTCACAAAGTGCAATTCTATATATTTTCCAGGTCGGTCATCAACCACACCCTTCAGCCCTCTGAGACCACCTTGTTCTGCTCCCTTCTAAACATGTGGACGGTCCAACAGAGCTTCAGTTTTAACAGGAGACTGATAACACAGGGCTAACGGCACTGCCTCTCGACAGCTTTAAAGGGTCTGGAGAGGCTCAGCTTGGAGTCTGGGATGAAAGAAAGGCATCTATGGTATAAGTATGAAGAAGGTGAAGAAATGGACCTTGGTTCTGGTCAGACTGTTGTAGAGTCGAAGTTGGGGAACTTCTGTTCCTGCTGGCGGAGACCATGGAGGCTGCACCCGCTTCCCTTTCGCTGGAAAAACAAATGGAGGCGCACTTTTCATAGCTCAAATGTAGCAGCCACAAAATACAGGAAGGCAGCTTCAAAATAAGGATTTAACTGAACTTTTTATTATTTTGACAGAGTCTACAGCCACTGAATCAAAAAAAAAAAGAGGAAAAAAAAAGGTTGGTCATCGAGACTAACAAGTTGAGGTTTTCTAATGAGGTTTAATCATTTTTGCACTTTTTTTATCTCACCAAATTCCAAAAATACCCCCCCCCCCACCAAGAAAATGAGGAATTATTTTATTCTGAACATTTTCAGGGTCGCTCCCTCACTCACAGTCCACTTCAAGAAGAAAATAAGATATATTAGATCATACACTGGAAAGCTTTTATTTATTATTTTAAAGAAAAACTAAAATGACACTCGCGTTCAATTTTTTTTATTTGTTTCTTTTTTGGTTGGTGCATTTCAGTCTTAAAAATAAGGCAAAAAATGTGGCAACGTCTGCTGCCAAAGACATTAAGGCTGAACACCATCTAGTCTAGGAGGACATGCAGTGTGATGCAGAGCAAACCAACACAATGAAGTCAACATACAACATGCTCACTGCTCATTTTTCATAAAAGCTTATGAAGAATGAGACTGTATCCACCACTACACTAGCCTCAGCCTCTGGCTGATGCTGCTGATGTGACTGACAAGCACAGGGAGAGTTTTTTTTTTTTTTAAAGCAACAGAAGATACAGAGTCCCAAGAATGCAAAATATGGCCCTTTAGCTGTGCCACATTCACCCAGTCCTCCTGCTCAGACTCGTGTCTCTTTACTTTAGATGTTGTTTGTTCAAACAGTGATAAAAATGTCCTCAGCGGTCAAAAGCCCGAGCACTAGACTGCTTTAAAGAGTAAAATCCCACACATCCATGGTGACAGGCTCTCCTAGAAAGCATTTTCATCCGGCCTCAAAACTGCACAGCATTCTGTGGCCAATCAGTTTGCTGGGAAAGAACCGGTCAGGAACTGCTGCAAAGCTGCCCTCCAAAAAAAGCACCGACAGAGGTGGAGAAGCCAAAAGAGAGAGAGGCTGAGCAAGCTGCTGCTGACTTTCCTCTAACTTTTCTCCAGTCGTCACTTCAAAACACTTTCATGGACGCTCGCCCTCGTGGACGTGTGAGAGAAATCCAGAGCAGTCGTCCAGGCTGCGCCAAAGACGCTGCTGATTTGGCTCCATGCGTGCGGGCCAGTTTTTGGGTTCATGCAGGTTTGCTCTCGACTCGCCTGCCCTGACGCTCGCCATCATCGTCTGCTACTCACTGCTGCCGTCGGGGTTGACGTCCTGCTGCAGCGCCGCTATGTGTCTGTACCAGCGCAGCACGTGAACCTGCTGCGGGTCTGGAGGCTTGCCGAGGAGAATAAAGGCTTTGCGGTCGGCCTGGGAGGGGCTGAACCCAGCCAGGTAGCTGCGAGAGGTGAGGTAGTCATTCAAGGCCGCCGCCAGCGCGGCCTCCTCGCTTATCTGAAGCAAGAAGCCAAACTCAAAGGCTGCAGAAACAAGAGTTTGCACAGAGTTACCAGCGGCTCCAGGCTGCTGTCGCTGGGAGAACTTGGATCTAGCGGGTTGAACAGGACGCTGACAAAGGACCACTCAAAAGTATCGCCCGAAAAACAAAGTTAGATCCTTCAGATACACAAAGGCACATGGCCATATTTTGATTTTGGGCAGTGGCTGTCACATTTGTGAGACACAACACACTCCTCAGCACTGACGGCAGACAAAAAAACAACACAAACAAAAAAAAATTCAGGAAGTAGAAGCAGCGCTTCAGGAGTAGGTGTGAAACGACGTGACGAGAAAGACAGCAATCCAAACATGATTCCAAATGCATGCAAACTACAACATACTGTACGACACAATGACAGATGAGAAACTTCTGGGCCGTGATCCACAATTCCAATGACAACAAGTGACTGTGCACCAACAACAGGTGTGTTTTGGTTTTAATTTCTATGGGGCACAAAAGAATCACACTAAAACTGAAAGAGAAAGAATCACACTAAAAGTGAAAGACAAAGAGGTCTAAACACAACTGCTTTGCTATAGACCTGGAATTTAATAACATTAAGGCAGAAACCAAAAAGGTTTGTGAATGAATGAATGAATGAATGAATGAATGAATGAATCCCTGAAAAAACATTTCTAATCAGTCCGCTTAATCAACAACACCACAGAGAAACATGAAGATTTGTAACAATGGTGGCGATGAATACAGTTTAACTTTGACACCACATATAAATGCTTAATAAAGCATCTGGTACACGTTGTAGGTCTTACAACATTAATAATATGAATAACTATTATTTATTTTACCCCTACATTCACGACACGGGATCATATATGACAGTAATTTGAGAGAAACTCTCAAACATTTATCACAAATAGCGACGCTGGCAGAGTGATAATATTTCCTCTCAACACCGCAGTCATTTACGATTTAAACGCAGCGGTGTGAAGCGCTACCAGCTGTCATTCCCACATCTAATCCACACCTCTCAAAACGCAGGACGCATTTTACTCTAAAACGTGAGAGAGAAGTTGGAAACGGTGGTAGCCGAATAATGGAGCGACGCAACAGCTACAGATTCGTTGTCCAGCAGCGAGACAAACCGACTTGTTCAATGAGAATTTTTACACACGGGTTTTTCTGAACGGGAATTTTGGACCCTTATTCACTCACGGGAGCTAATACAGAGCTAAAGGGGCTAATGCTAGCCGTCTGGCTTGACAGCTCAGCATAACAAATTTAAAAAAGCGGGGCCTATCGCTGTATCTCCCACTTCATATCTCTCAGGTGTTCGAAAAGCAAACATAATTTACCTGGCTCTCCGGAGGCTGACATTGTGGCCGCACTGACTGGCTGGATGCTGATGCAACAATAACGTGTCCGGAAGCGTTCCGGGGCTAGCAGTAGGACCAGGAACTAAAGTGTTTGAACGAGGGCGCGGGGGACACTAATGAGCGTCGGTTCACCTACGCGGAAGTTTTGAAGAGTGCGACTCCGTGGGTCATGTATCCCGAACTTCTCGGATCTTCTGCCGCGTGACGATCAAATCACGAACGTAGCGGCTAAATGCAGGGTGTATTTTTTTGTACTTATTTTCTCCCCCGTGTGCAGTAAGTCGAATCTATAATGTCGCACGTTAAGGAGTACGTAGACAAGTTGGGCCGGTACTATGAGCGCTACACCGAGTATGTGAGGAGGAACCCAGATGGCACTGCACATCTGGAGAGCACCGTGCGGACGCTGTCTTACCTGATCGCAGGTCAGCGACACCACCCAATCAAGTGTCACATTTTAGTCGCAGTTAACTTGAGCTAATTTCAACACTTTCGTTTTCACCGAAAACGTGGCGTGCGCTACGTGCTGAGCACTATGACCCCCCAGTTTATGTGTTTTGTCAGCAAACAATGACTGACAGCATGTTTTGTTTTTGCAGGAAGGTTTGCAGCTTCCCATGAATTATCTGAACTGGGTGAGTAAAAAAAAAAAAGTTAATATTGCATTGAAAGAAATTGTAATCGATGTAAATGTGAAGTAAGTAAAAGTATGCATACTTGCAAAATGCAAAATAACAAGCTGGTAAAAGTGCTCATTCAGCTTTTTTTCCCTCAAGCACAAAAGTAAGGTTCTGAAATGTACTTTAGCAAAAAGTAAAAATATTATTATTTTTTTGCAGCGAGTAAAAGTAAAAAATTGCCAGAAAAAGAAATACTCAAGCACAGCAACAAAGTATTTGTACTTGGTTACTTTGCACCTGTGCTTAATGTAAAGAATTTGTGCTGCCATGCTGAAACCGACCATGTGTTGTCGCGTCTTTTCCATCAGTGTACTCGGCCTCCAACCTCCTGGTGCTGTTCAACGACAGTATTCTGCGTAAAGGGCTGAGATGCGCCTTTCCTGTGGTGAGCAGAACATCGTGTTCTTGGCACTGTTCACAAAGTAAATAAGGTTGTCTGCACGCTCTTACCAATAACCTTAATCTTCTGCTGGCTCGGCTGACACAAAAAGTGTTTGCTGAAATGCACAGCTCTGGAAAGCAGCCGTTGGTGACGTCACAGGACAAGGACCCTCTCTCCCAGATTAGTGAGCACACCCCCAGCCAGGTGTTGTTTGCCAGGGCAATTTATCAGATGTGTAGAAGGAGGTAGTGAGCCACATGCGCTCACATCAGGGCTGCAACTAACGATTTTTTTTTGTTGTCGACTAATCTATCAATTATTTTATTTTTTTTTTTTTTTTCGATTATTCACGATTATGTTATTTATTTTCACCACCTATTTTGGACTTCTGTTCAACCTCATTTGCTTAAATCTTCACACCTGTATTATACTGTTGTTCTCTAACAGCAAACGTTTTTAAACAAATATATAAAAATAATGACACACAAAGCATTTATTTGTGACACAATTGTTATATTTTTCAACGTAAAATATCCTAGGTATATTAATTCACGAGTCAAAGATTATATGCAATGTTTATCACAGTTAAATATTTTAAAGAGATTTCTGACAACTTAAATATGGAATTAATATGCCCTTAATAACACTGTTGAAACGTGATAAGTGAAAGAGTGTCACAATTCAGCGTTAACGCTAGTATTGACACGGGCTGTAATTCACTGATTCCTGTCGTAAAGTAGCATTTACCTAAGCGAACTATCGTTCGCTAAGCTAGCTTGTTCCAATGATTTTCCAACGTGCGAAAAAACACTACATGTACTTGCATCTTAGGCTGATGATTAATGAACAAATAAGCATGTAATTAAAAAATAAAAATATAAATCTACGAAATATCTCTCTTCGACGTTATTTACAAACTCCTCTTTGCGGTGCGCGACGATACAGCGACTCCGGGGTGTCGGCGTTAAAGTTCGCGTATCACCGCAGTGCTACCCTGGAATGCTAGCTGAGCTTCACAGAGTTTGCAACTAACCTAACGTGTTTCTCTGCTTCATTTTCTATGAAATATTCCTAAACTTTAGAAACTTTGCTTCAGAATTTTGAAACTTTTTCTTCAGCTCTTTTCTTCTTCCTTCTTTTCTTCTTCTTCTTCTTCTTCTTCTTCTTCTTCTTCTTCTTCTTCTTCTTCTTCTTCTTCTATTTTTGTAGGATGTAAACGATAAATGGCACTGGCTGTCACCCTCAGCGCTCAGTACTGCACTGCCGAGTGTGATTTTTGTCGTTCACCAATTTACAATTACAATAACACGACGCGTCGATTCTTAAATTTTCGCGTCGACAAATTTATGCTGTCGAAGTGATCGATTACGTCAACTGATCGTTGCAGCCCTAATTCACATGCACTCACGTGGAAGCCCCCCCCCCCCGCTCCCCAGCGCGGTTTTGTAAATAAAAGGACAGAAAGTGGTGGATGTCAACAGGGAGAGAGGTCGTGTTGTGTTGTGTTGTGTTGTGATGTGACGCGCTGCACCAGAAGAAATAACATAAGTAGAGCTTCACAAACCAATCTTTTATCACCTTAAAGTTGACAGTGATGGAGTCCTGTGCGATGTGCTCAGAAGCCTGCCACCTGTGTTCAGTCTCTCTCCCAGCAGAGGCTCCTGAACTGGCTGTCGGTGCTGGAGTACGTGGAGGTTTTCCTGGAGATGGGAGCTGGGAAGCTGTGGGGTGAGGTCGGCCGCTGGCTGGTGATCGCTCTCATCCAGATCTTCAAGTATGTACGCTGTCCGTTTAGCACAGGGGTTCTAATTATAATAATGATAATGATAATAATAGCAAATTTTATTCATAGAGTGCTTTGCATCCAATAAAGTGCATTAAAAAACACATTGTAAAATGAAAAACAGCTAGGTCTAAAGCGCAGGTGAGACTACAACATCAGATATACAATTGTGCTAAGGAACTAAAGGAAATCAAGTTATTAGTACAATTAATATTAACTATCTAGCACGAGGCTCTTCTGAAAAGGTTGGTGTTCAAGCCTTCAAGTTCACCAACTTTACCTTTACCGTACCTTTTGAAAAGTCATACAGAAGAAAGAAAATTGACTGAAGTCATTTTGAAGTCTGTGTCTTTTATTCCAAGTGTTTGGAATAAATACTGTCAGTAGTTTACTAAAGATTTTTTGTACTTATTTTTAGGGCCATTTTCCGCCTGGTGCTGCTTCTGCGCAACAAGTCTGGCCTTCAGACTTCACCTCCCATCATCCCTCTGGACCGAGGTGTGGAGTTGACTGAAGAAGGTCCGTTCTCTTTCCTTTCCTTCATGTTAATTATTGTCTAATTAATGGCTTTTTTTTTTGTCTTCGGGATTTTTTTTTTTGCATTTTGGAACCAATTGCTCTGCCTCGCCCACCAGGGGGCAATATTTCCCACTGTTTGGTCCAGGTTGCTCACAGGTGGACCATGTTTCCTTCCTTCTTCCTCAGATGACGGGACCCAGGAGGAGCAAGACGAGCACGGCTTTGTGGGTCAGAGGTCAGGACGGACCATCAGGCCGCTGGGCAGCTGTGAGAGCACTTTAAAAAAAATTTCTGAATTCACCTTTAACTTAATGACCGATTGAAGCCGCGTTGAATTTAGTCAATCGCTCAACACTGACATTTCCTTGACCTCAGTCTCTGTTTTGTCCCTGTGGTGTTCAGCTCCATCAATGGAGTCCCGCTTCTGGGGAGTGACTAATCAGAAGAAGAAGGCAAGGAAGAGGAAGGCGGATAACCTCTGCAGTCCTCCAACTCCTCTGGGCCTTCAGGGGACCATCGCAGAGTCTGTGTACATTGGACGGCCACTAGTACACTGTATCCTTCCTCTGCACTTTGGTAAAAGGTCAAAAAACATCAACCGTTTTAGGGAACTCCTATACTAACGGTAGAAAACATATTTTTTTGTAGTACAATACAACAATAAAATGTTAAGTGTGTAATATTTGGAGATTTTGAAGAAGAAACAGCGACATCAAGTGGTGACATTTTAGATTGCAGTGTCTTTCACGCTCTCTCCCCCCTCCTGAGATTCCCAGTGAACTACAGTGGCCTGCGCACCCAAACCTGGATACCTAAATGGATTTTGACCTTCCACACAAAGCCAATAAGTGTGTGTGTGTATTTCTGTGTGTATGTGGAGACTATAAGTCCTTAACTGGAGCCGCCCTCAGTGCTCTGCCTCGGACTCTGTGGGAAACAGTCGTGGAAGCCTTGGCTCGTCTCTGGCCTCCTGGATCTTTCAAGGTATGTACATTTCTGTTTGCACTTCCACTTCACAAATCTGGAATGATACAATGATACTTTTTGTCTCCTCCAATTGAACTCAAACCCATTTTTTTTCCTACTTCGAGTCAGTAGTGTCCAAATTCCATATGTTGTGAGGAATCATCCGTCTAAGGCGTTTGCTCTTCTTCTGTCCTCAGTTTCGCAGTTCTTCACGAAAAAATTTCAAAATGGATGGGAGAAGGCCGAGATGAGGAGGAGAACGTTTCTCCTGCTCTATTACCTCCTGCGTTCGCCCTTCTACGACAAATATTCGGAGTGAGTTCATGAGTGGACTTCACACTAGGATGTACTGCATTGTTTCTTGAATGTGATTTGATGGCAGTGTCGTTGCTCATTTGCAGGGCGAAGATTCTCTTCCTGCTCAAACTTTTGGCAGATAACATTCCCGGAATAGGACTTGTAGCACGTGAGTCTTGTTTCACCCATCACCATTTTTTTTGGACCCCAAAATGTTTTCTGCCTTATTCTAATTGGGCTAAATTGAGCTTAGCATTTGTATTCACAATGTGTAATAATCGTGCAAATCCTCTCCTGTCATTTATTTGTACATTTCACTCTTCTTAGTTTACTTTATTCTCGCACTTATTTAATCTATTTCAATAATTCAGCTTATTATAATTCTGCCTCAAACTGGTGGCATTTCTTTTAACCTCACCTGTGGTGTTTTCTGTGGCGCTCAGGCCCTCTGATGGACTACCTGCCCACCTGGCAGAAGATCTACTTCTACAACTGGGGCTAAACTCTACGGGACGTGAGCAGAACACAGACATTTGGTTGGAGTCCAGATACATTGGCTGCGTCACCTCCATCACAGAGGACCAGGACAGATGGGGGCGGGGGGGCCTTCAGCAGTCAGAGAAGAAGCACCTTCAAGCAACTATGGGATTCTTTTTGACACTATGGCGTCTTTTGCCCCACTTGTCTTTTCCTTCAGTTCCTCCCATTTTCTGTTGTTTAGTGAACCTCTTCTGTCACAGAATGCAAAGGGTAGCTTGTTCAAGAGCCATTGGCAGGACTGAAACCTGTGTGACCAGGTTGTGGTTATTCTAAAGTCTAAACTTTGTCTTAATCAGGGTTGTTTTGTTTGTTTGTTTTTTAAAAACATCCAACCATCACTAGCAGGAGAGTGAAATGTCGATGATTTCTATGTTCTATGACCAACTGATGATCTTTCAGAGGTTCAGCTCCTCCTGGGGCAAAGAGCCGAAAAAATAACTTGTAATCTCTTAACCTGAAAACTTAACATTCTGTGCCACAGACGTGAAAATGTGCTTTTTCTTGCAGGAACACAAACTGACTGATTCACTAGGTTGTCTGATGCAACACCAAATAAATATTGAACCTACTGCTGCGTCCATGATTGTGTCTCACCGTCACAGCTGGACAGCGGAAAGTCATGTTAGCGCACATGCGTGTATGTGTGTGTTGGAGTTCTCAATTGCAAAACCACAAGTGAAGGTTTCAGTCTTTATTAACGTAGTTAAGATAAGTTCCTTTGTGTAGCCTACAAATAAATAAATGACTTCTCTCTGATCTGGGCCCAGGGTGTTTTTGCAGGGGTGAGGGGGCGTGGGGGGGGGGGAGTGTCACGACGCACAGGGACATACACAGGTGTGACCATACTGGAGGGGGTAGAAATGACACTTCCTGCTCTACCAGAGGAAATCACAAACTTTCTTTCAATCTACGTCAACACTTTGTAAGGTTCCACATCAAGTCTGAGTGTAAAACGAGCAGCTGCGGTTGGATTTGAAATGAGCGTCACGTAATTGAATGAGAGAAAAAAAAAAACAAAAAAAAAAACAAAAAACACCTCTGGGATTGTTATTAGCCGACGCGCCGCAAGGCCAATTGCAGGTTTTCTCCCATTGGTCGAGGTGTATTTAAGATGCAAGCAGGCGTCTGTCTGAATAAACTGGTTTGAAGAAAGACGAGGTGACCACTGACGGAACTCAGACTGGGAAGTGAAAAATTCTCGAGCAAGGAGGCATTTTTTTTTCTATGAGCGGAAACTTGTGATTTCCTCCTGCCGCACCAGAGCTCACAGCATGTCAGCCGAGTGTGCGCTTCCTTCCTGCCACGCCTCTCTTATTTGCTGAAGAATTTGAAAATGTTTTCCTCCACTCTGAGTCGATGAGAATAAATGACCGCAGCGAGAGACCGAATCATCATAAAACAACAACATAAAATAGAGCAAGAAGAAATATCAGATAGGAAGAATCAAAAACCCTTTGATTTTTCTGCATAAGGAATAAAATATAGTAAAATTAACTCTGACACTTTGAAAAATACAACCAGTCAGGTTTAGAAAAGACGGCGCCCCCCGGTGGTTTCCTCTTTATGAAAATAAAAGTCGAGAGCCTGGCGATGACGATGAGCGAATACTGTCTCACTCGGTGTCCCATTTCCTCATGCAATCCTTCCTGCTTCCTGTCTCAGGTCGGTGATGCGGCTCTACACAGGTGACAGGTCAGCTCCTCCTGCTCCTCCTCCTCCTGCTGCTGCTGCCTGAGGTCAGCCGACGGCGGTGTCAGTAGGAGCCGTAGCGGTCCTGCGAACACGGAGGCCCAGATGATCAATCTGCTCAAAGCGTCAGCCAGGAGGACGACTGCGACTCGGCCGCAGCAGCCGCCGCCTCACCTGGATGGTGTTCATGACTCCGTTGGCGAGGACGGCCATCTTGCCAGCGACGGTCTTCACTCCCTGTTTGAACTGGGCCATGTCCGGGCCGGTGGGGAGCACGCTGTCCAGGCCGGCCGACCTCCCTGCGGGCGACAGACAGGCTGTTTGTGGTGCAAACCCAACGGAAGAAATAAGCTGTATTCACAATGTGCAATAACTGTGCAAATCCTCTCCTGTTATTCATTTGTACACTGCACTAGGTGTCACTGCACTTTTCTTATTTTAATACTCTTATTTATTTTTTATTTTATTCTTGCACTATTTTTTTTTAATCTATTTCAAATATACTTTTTTTTATTTTTATTAAACCTAATTATATTTTAACATTCTTAAACCACCAAGCAGGAGTAGCCCGAAAGGCCCGAAACCTGACGGATTTGTTTCACAGGTCAGACGAGGAACGAGCCAATAGAAACAGATTTGGAAAGGTGAGCGAACTCTGAACTTTGGCATTTGGCCAAACTGGTTGGCAAACCACCACAAAGCTCTGAAGTCTCACCTTTAAGGTCATTGGGGTCACCAAACAGGTCGGCTGAGCTGATGGAGGTGCTGCCCGACATGTTCTCCAGTCTCGTCTTGGCTTCATACTGGCAAGAGGAGGGAAATCGGGTCAGCGTGTGGCCAGAGACGCAGCATCGACTTTGTGGATGCGCGTTGAAGCACCTCTGTGCTGCTCTCCCGACCGAAGAACATGTCGGAGGAAATGGCCTTCGCGTCTGCAAACTTCTGCCGGGCCTCGCTGGACTCGGACACGGCGGCCGCCACCTCCGCTTTTCTTCTGCTGGGGAGTCTGGGACGGAAAGACGGGAGACGGATTCCTCGTCTGAACATCCTGTAAAGCGTCCCGAAAAAAACCCAGAGCGGTGGCGGTGCGGCGCCGTTACCTCTCTCCGATCGGCTGAATGCTGGAGATGGTGACCTCCTCCTTCGGCTCCTCCTTCTCCAGAGCCCAGGAGGAGGTGAAGGAGGCGGTCCCTCCCTCCGTGTCCCACCTGGACCCGAATCCGTCTCCCACTGTGAACGGGTTGTCCTTGTATCTGCAAACGGCCGCGTGTTAATCTCGACCAATCAAGCAGGGACCGGGCGACGGCCTGAGCGGCGGGGAGGAGGCGTACTCACTTCGGGGGTCCGGAGGTGAAGCCCGGCTCGTCGAACAGGTCCAGCTTGGAGCGGGTGGAGGACTTGGCCCCCACGGGAGTTTCCTGCTCGATCACCTGCATCTCTGACATGACGGAGTGGGACACGGCGCTGCAACAGGACGCATGCGTTAGTGCCA